>JASDQU010751439.1:0-11189 GCA_032191745.1 Picea mariana
CCTCTTCGAGGGGGCAACCTCCTTTTACCCCACTTAAATGTTCAAGTACAAGATGATTCAAAATGAAAATGTCTCCTTGGTATATATAGGAGACTAGGAGGTATAATTACAACTAATGGCTTAAAGCTGACATAAATAAAATAACATTACTAATATAATATGCCCCAATTAAGGGTTAATGAGCCAATATTAGGGCTTAACAAGGCCCAAGGTTCAATGCTTCAACAACGTACCAAAAAACCCTAACTACCAACCCTTTTAGCAACATCTGCGAAGCAGTCAAAGTCTCACTCGAGGTAGAAGCATGGGGGGTTATAGGACACAGGTGTTTGTAACCAAGATGGGACACAGATATGTGATAACAACACTTCACAGAGTATTCTAGTAACAATTTAATGTGATATGCATTAGTTTATTAGCTTTAATAACATCACAGAACATACCCTAAACCTAGATCAGCGCAGTAACAATAAATATTAATCACTTCAACCACTTAGCACATAGCATTGAGTTAGATATAATCATTCATTCATCATTAACACAAGTAAGAACTAAGCATAAACATATCTATCTCTCATAAATAATAAGCAAAGCACAAAGCATATTCATAACATAACCAACAAAGCTCAAAGAAAACCAAAGACACAATATATATGTGGTTCACCCCATTGTGGGGCTACGTCCACCAACTACTTTGTCTTCTTTATTATTCTTCAATATCTTACATTCAACCACTCCTATGCACCAAGCCATGGAGCCAAGCTTCACATAGGACATGAGATCTACGCACTGAGCACCAGATCCTCCTTCCAAACTAGGTCAAGGCACAGAGCCAACTCCTCTAGTGAGAATAGAGCCTTAAGACATATACATTCTATTTCACAAAGAAACCAAAAATTCTTGCACTTGGCTACTTAGACTTCACTCAACCACCAAAGACACTTTCTTTATACCATACATTATTACTTATTTATACTTTTACAATCCCTTACAAAAATTCCTAATAATGGGTAAACCCCATGGGCCGACATCCTAAAACCCATTACAAAAACCCTAGGGACCCATTATTGGGTCCACATAGCCCGCAATATCGGTGAGATACGCTATCTCAGCTCCACCTAGGTGCTCCTTTCTCAACCAATGTGTTGAAGTCCAAAAAGTGGTCAAACCTGACCAAGGTTTCCTTAAAACTTGGTCGAGGGCCAACAAGCCCCCAACACTCACCTCTAACTCGTCTCAAGTCACTCAGGTCTAGGAAATGTTTCTTATAAGGCCTTGAGCTTCACTCGAGCTACCTCGACTTGCTGCTTCTTCTGAGCCTCCTGCTCAATGAGCTCCTGGATCATTATCTCTGTAACAAGCCCTTCTAGGTGTTATTCCACAATTGCAACCACTTGGTCCAATTGCGTGCCTTGTCCCTCAATTTCTTCAAATACCTTGTAGGATTCATCCTGCATAGGTTGCAACTTTTGTGTGACTTCCATTACCCTGCCCTGGATGGCAATAATCTACTGCTGCACTGTGCATTGTTCCTGAGATCTCTTCATTCTTTTGACTGCAATGAGTAGCTTCATCTGCACCTGCACGAAGAATGCCTACTACTGCACCTCCTGTAGTTGCACTTCCAGTTTCCTTAGCTCTGGATCTTCTGCGAGGTGTTCGTAAGTCTGTGCACTTCTATTGCTCAATTGTTTGTACTTTGAGGTGAGGGCCCTTATCCTTATTATTGGGTTCTTAGTGGCTTTCTCCCTCTGATCATGCACTTCCTGTGGGGTGCTCAATACTGCTTGGATTTCCAACTCTGTTATCCTCGCTTGAAGCTATTGGATGGTCTCAGTGAGCTTCGCCACTTGAACCTCAACCGACTCCTGTTCCTCCTGTGCCAAGCCTAGCATAGAGTGACATACTTTATTCACTGCTTCTTTGAATGTATCCTGTTCTGTGAGTATCTGCTCCTTTTCTGTCTGTAGCTAGGATTTTTCCTCCTGGATCACCGCCTGAAATTATTCTTTCTCATTTTCATAGGCGGTTACACAGTACCGCACTACTTGTAATTTCTCTAAGACTTACTCTTTCTCCTTTTTCAAGGTTTATATAGCCTTCTCCTTCTCTTCTTGGAATTTCTGAAGTCAAGCCTCTGTTGCATTTGCAAGTCTTCTCAATTGGGTTGGTTCATCCCCCAATTCCTCAATCTGTGACGTAGTAGGTGTTGTGCGAACTAAACAAATATCTTTCTGTATTTCATTCAATTCCTTTTTGATCCTGCCATACAGTTCATCCTGCTTCACTCCATATCTCTACAAGATGTCCTTGGAAGAATCCTCCATGGCTCCGCCGACCAAACTGATGTCATCTTCCATAAGCGTGGCCTCTAAATGGGGCTTACTAGCGCTGGTCTTCTTTCTTGCTAAAGGTTTCTGCGGAGAAACCTTCCTCTTCTATGGTGTTACTATTTCAGTAGGGGGATCTTTCGACGGTGTAGCTTCACATTCTCCTTGATCATCCCCTCCTCCTTGTCCATCTGCTTCGTTTCCTCCTCTTCCGAGCGAGCCAGAGCCATTTTCTTCAGAGGCGTTTTCCTCTTCATTAGTCTCTATATCCTGGACTTCTTCCTGCTTCTTCTTCTTTGTCCCACTGGACTGCCCGACATGCTCGAATAAGGAGACCATGGGGCTTCCTATGGTGTCAGTGTGGGAGAGTTCTGCATCAATGACAGGTACAAGGAACTCCTCTGACCATTCTTTGGTGATCTGATCCATGTCTTCATCTGTTAGTTTGTAATAAGAATGTAACTCTTCCTTGTTCTCATCTCTGCGCGCAGTTATATAGATGAAATCTGGATCTACGCGAAACCTTTCTATTGATCTGTACTCGTACAGGGTGTGTGGTGTCATGTGCGAGAATGAATCGATGGAAACCTTCAGTTGCTAATAATAGGCATGAAACACAACGTTCGACTGCCACTATTTTGTCATGTCGTTGGTGTACCACAAGGTAGAAAACCTAGCGGCCAAGGGCTCTGATGGTTCAATCTCCAAAAAGGTGGCTCCTTCAGGCATTTTCCAAGTGACAAATGCGATCAACACGATCAACTAGCTGAAGTGTAATTCATACCCCAAATCCTGAGCTTTGCGGTAGTCTTTCTCCAGTTCATTAATGAGGTAACTCACCCAATTCATCTACATGCCCTCCACACATTTTCCTACGAGGTCCACCATGAACTCGGTGACCTGTGTGGGGCAGTTCTTCCTTACGAGCTTGCCAACTATGAGTTGGCAAGCGAGGTGCACTACGCCATCTTGTATAGAGTCTACCTTGTAGACTCACTTGCCTTTTTCAACTTCTCTATATGCTTCCTTGATGCGTTGTGCCAAGGAGCGGTTTGAGGCCTTCCTTGGATAAAACTGTTGAGGATCAGGTCCCTGCATGCTTAACCCTGTAATCTAGTGGATCAACACTAGATCCACACTAATCTACCGATCGAGCCATAGGTATCCGCCATGATAGCATGACAAGAGGAGTTTAACACAAGCATTAACCTCCTGGTGATGGCCAAAATGGGGAATCTTCATCACGTTCAACACAGTGGTCTGCGCCAGTCCCTTAATCCATGGCTGGNCTGTAATCTAGTGGATCAACACTAGATCCACACTAATCTACCGATCGAGCCATAGGTATCCGCCATGATAGCATGACAATAGGATTTTAACACAAGCATTAACCTCTTGGTGATGGCCAAAATGGGGAATCTTCATCACGTTCAACACAGTGGTCTGCGCCAGTCCCTTAATCCATGGCTGGGAGACGAGGTGAGGCTTCTTCCTAGTGGATTTCGTCAAGTATTGGTGGGGTGCGAGCATAGTGTAGTTCTTTCTGTCACCTAGGTTGAAGTTGTTGCTCTTCAGCAGTGGGATCTATTCTAGCTGGCTTCCTACTATGTGTATTCCTTTCGAAATGTACGTGGTGAACATAGTGTACTCGTAGTCTCATGGAATGTTGTTGCTATTAACTACGCTAGCCAAAGGTGGAATGTATTCTATTAATATTGATGGGATTTGTTTCACATTAGCTAGTACGCCACGATGCTTACTTCGCTGCTTGTTTATGGGGTTAACACAGCCATAATGTCATCCTGTCAAAGGGGAAGCCTGTATTCCTCTGGTTGACAATGCCTGGACGCCTTCAGATAAAGGCATGTCTCCCATTAGCTTCTTGAGGACCTCCTCGAAAGACTTCTCTAATTCCTTAGGTTCACTCGACATTCTCAAATTTAACAGACAGGTTAGGGTAGGCAAACGGATAAGTGGGGTAGACAAATGGAAACTGAAGTGTATTTTCTGATAACAAAGTTCGACACATAATCAATTCTCTATTTACTTAGTTAATCAAGGGTGGAAAAAAGTGGTCCCAGCATGATGACGAACAAGTTAAATAAGCAGGGCCTCATAATAGACTCTTCCAATGGGTAGAAATGCCTCCATTAATGCAAATCTATCTGTTATGGTGCAATCTCAACATCCCAAAAGTGGTCCATCCACCCATAAATGTGTTTTCTATCCATCCCACGGAATTGTTATAATGGTCGAGGCACATCCAACGGTCATATAGCTTCGCCAGTGTGAAGTCCCATTATGCGCGGTCCTACTGTTTCAGTGAGGTTCAAATCTTGTGAACCTGCCTCCTGCGAGGTTCCAGTCTGTAAAGTCTTCCATATGGTCTCTGTAGATTCATGTATATTTTCCATCTTAGCTTTCTTTTTACTGAGATTCCTTGCCTTCTTTCTTGTGATATGACTATCTCTAACTATTTCTGGATTCCTCTTTCCATTCTTATTCTTGTATTCTCCTAGTGTAGTGACTTCGCACTACTGATGTGCTCCCAAATGGTTTGAAGTTAATATCCCTTCTCTTATTGATTCTTGGGTGGGCATACTTCTTTCTTGCATGGATAGGTCCTTCAAACCTTCTTACATTCTTTCAACCTTGACAACTAATTCTCTTGCCTTCTATTACTCCAATTTATCCTCTCGTTCTTCTATTAGTCAATCTTTTTTTCTAGCTATGAAATCCCTTAATTCTTGCTTTTTCTGTTCTGTAGCTTCTTCCTCTTCTTTTCTTCTGATCCGATCCTTTTCAATCCAAGTCCTACCTAGCAGAAGTGGGAAAGGGGAGTTGTTCTCTACAAACTTAATGACTTCAAATTCCTCTTTAGTTGATGTTCCATGGATAATAATAGGTACATTAGTAACTCTTCCACATAAAGTTACCATCTTACCCTTAAACAAGCCTATCCTTCCCAATGAAGGTATCACAACAGGCTTTCCTAATATTTCCCAAGTGTCTTCTATCATAATATTCACTTGTGTTTCTTAATCCAAGACACAGTCTATGTCAAAGTCTTCGATTCTTGCACTTATGCATTGTTTTACTTTCAAGATTTCTGGTAAATTGACATCTTTGTGCTCATTCATTGTTTCTTTCAACTGTACTAATATAGTCTGAGTTTTCTCTGATTCTTTATGATTCTCTAACATTCTCTTAGTCTCTTAATTTCCTTCATAGTTTTCTTGTCTCATGCTCATTCTTTCAACTTTAGCAATCATCCTTAGACAATCCTCAAATTGAGGACCAATAGTCTTACAACAAAGACATATAGGACCTATACCAAGGAATTCCTTAGAAATATGTCCCGACCTTCTGCAGTTATAACACAATGTCAATCATATTTTCCTCTTGTATGTTCCCCAAATTCTTTTGTACTGCGTACTAGGATCACAGTGCTGGACGTGCAATTTGCAAAAATTCTTTCTAGGTTATTGTATCCACTTATTAGTCCAAAAATTCTTTCTATGGATAGGAAAAACATATCTTTCTTCATTTCTATTAGCTTTACTTAGATCAAATCTTTCTTCCAACTGCACCCTAGCTTTCAGACTAGGACACAATCTATTAAACATACTTAAATTCATGCTTTCGAAACAAAAAATTTCACTTATCTTACTCTTATCAAAGCACAAAACTTTACCTCTTTCAATATCTTACCTCTTTTCTTCAGACTAGACTTCTTTCTTAGAATAGAGATTTCCAATTCAAGTAGAGTACTACACACTTTAGCAACATATCTACGCATAAAGCTTCTCTTGTCTTTACTTCAGTTCCTAGCAATCACAGTTTTAGGTCTTGACAACAAAACCATTTGTTGGCAAAGTTGCAGGCCCAGGGTTCAACGCTTCAACATTGCACCAAAAAATCCCTAACTACTGGCCCTTTCGACAACACCTGGCAGGTGAAGTCTCACCCGAGGTAGAAGCAGGGGGTGTTACAAGACGTAGGTGTCTGTAACTAAGATGGGACATAGATTTGTGATAATAACACTTCACAGAGTATTCTAGCAACACTTTACAGTGATATGCATTAGTTTATTAGCTTTAATAACATCACATAACATACCCTAAACCTAGATCGACGCAGTAACAATAAAGATTAATAACTTCACCCACTTATCACATATCATTCAGTTAGATCTAATCATTCATTCATCATTAACACAAGTAAGTACTAAGCATCAACAAATCTATCTATCATACATAATAAGAAAAACACAAAGAAAATTCATAACATAACCAACAAAGCATAGAGCAAACCAAAGACACAAGATATACGTAGTTCACCCCAGTGTGGGGCTACGTCCACCAACTTCTTCATCTTCTTTATTATTCTTCGATATCTTACATTCATCTTCTCCTGTGCACCAAGCCACAGAGCCAAGCTTCACATAGGACATGAGATCTGTGCATTGAGCACGAGACCCTCCTTCCAAACTAGGTCAGGGCACAGATCCAACTCCTCTAGTGAGCACATAGCCTTAATACATATACATTTTGTTGCACAAAGAAACCAAAACTGCTTGCACTTAGCTACTCAGACTTCTCTTAACCACCAAAGAAGCTTTCTTTCTACCATACATTCTTACTTATTTATACTTTTACAATCCCTTACAAAAAGGCCTAATCATGGGTAAACCCCATGGTCTGACATCCCCAAACCCATTATGAAAACCCTAGGGACCCTTTACTGGGTCCACATAGCCCGCAAAATTGGTGAGATTTGTGATCTCAGCTTCGCCTGGCCGCTCCTTTCTCAACCAATGTGTCGAAGTCCAAAAAGTGGTCAAACCTGGCCAAGGTTTCCTCAAAACTTGGTCGAGGGCCAATACAAATCCTAGAAGCAAATAGGATGGAAGAAAGTCTAGAAAAGTCTCTTAAGTAAAACAAATAACCTATGAAATAATGGAGGCAGAAATAGTTCACCTATGAAAAAAACTTGATGCAAAACTCATTCAAACAATATATGAAAATAGCTCTAAAATATTAGATACGATTATTACCACACAAAGGTATTCAAGTAATAAAAATGGAATAGGTTATTCTCAAGAAGAAAACCAAGTTATTTCAAAATCTTATGCAATTCCTCTCCTCAATACATTCAAGAAGAAGGGTGAATAAAAGACAAGTAATGATCAGAACTCCAGAGGACTACTTCCACCCATCAAGAAGGAATATAAGACAACACCAAAGAAGGTTTATCAAAATAGTTATCCTCACATTTTCTTTGGTTATTCCTTTGCATGCTCTAATTTTGGACACAAAGCTACGAACTGTAGAGCATATGGAAGGTAAAACTTGTCGGTTAAGAACTATAAATTTAAATATAACCAAACAATAAATCAAGTTAAAAGAAAAAATTATAACTTCCTTGCACCTCTACAAGATGGGAACATAAAATTCTTCATATGTCATAATTATGGACACAAAACCAGTAATTGCAGATTAATGGAAGTCTCATAAAAACCAAAGTTCATTAGCAAACAAAAGAAGCTTTGGAAAGAAAAAACATCAAAGGAGGAATGTCTTATTGCCTTAAAATCCCAATATAAATAAGATCTCTATAATGTTGACAGTAGTTGCTCAAAACATGTGATAGGAAACAAGGACAAGTTTTTTGAACTTAAAGAAACAAAAGGGTAAAGTTACATTTGGTGACAATGCTACAAGTAACATACTTGGGAAAGGCACTGTGATTTTGGGAAAAGGCAAAGCCAAGGACGTGCTGCTTGTTGAAAAAATGAAACCTATCCTATTAAGTGTTAGCCAAACCTGCGATCAGGGGTGCTTTTGCATCTTTGATTCCCAGAAATGTGATATTAGGAGAGATGACTCAAGAAAATTGGTTGGCACTGCTCCTATAACTCCCAAGAATGTATATATACTAAATACAAAATTGAATGAGGAGTGTCATATAAATTTAGTATATGAAATTTGGCTATGGCATAGAAGGTTGGGGCACATTAATTTGGAAAATTTAGTGAAAGTCAACGATCTTGGGGCAGTAAGAAACTTGCCAAAGATCATAAAGCCCTCAAATCCTATGTGTAGACACTGTCAACTAGGGAGCCAAACTAGAATAAGGTTCAAAACAAAAGAATACTCAACCTCAAAACCTTTAGAGCTTGTTCACAACGACCTCTATGGACCTACAAGGACCAAGAGTTTGCAAGGAGAATCCTACTTTATGTTGTTCATTGATGATTTTACTAGAATGGGTTGGGTATGTTTTCTCAAGGAAAAATCAGAAGCACTTAACAAATTCAAATCTTTTAATACCCTTGTTGAAAATGAAAAGGAGACAAAAATCAAATGTCTTAGATCAAACAATGGTGGTGAGTTCACCTCAAAAGAGTTTGATCTCTTTTGTGAAACCCATGGAATAAAAAGACAATTCTCTGCTGCTAGACCACCTCAACAAAATGGGATTGCAGAGAGAAGGAATAGAAYAATTCAGGAGGATGCAAGGACTATGCTCAATGAAGCAAAATTATCTGATGGATATTGGATGGAAGCTGTAAGCACAACAATATACATATTGAACAGAGGTCATCTCAGGATTAATAGTAATAAGAATCCTTATGAACTATGGTTTGGAAGAGCTCATTCCATAAAATACTTCAAGGTCTTTGGAAGTAAGTGCTACATCAAAAGGCTTGATGAGAATCTCAGAAAATTTGATGCTAGATCTGATGAAGGTATCTTTCTTGGATATGCTTCTACCAAGAAATAATACAGATGCTACAATCTCATATTACATAAGAATGTTGAGAGTTTATATGTCAAGGTGGATGATTTAAAAACGATAAGGATCAAAGATCAAGAGACTATACTTGACAGTGAAGATGAAGATGATGATGAGTCATTTGGTACTCAAGCATAATAAGTAGAAGAGAATAAAGAAGAAAGGGAAGAGGATGATATGGATACTATTGAATATGAAGAAGATATTCGAGAAGAATCCGCAAGAAGAGACACAGAGACACCCTCAAGAATGACTCAAAAGAATCATCTCGAAGAACTGATTATTGGAAATAAGAGCGATGGAGTGCACATAAGAAGACAATTGTTGTATTAGACATAAATACCACTTTTGTCACATATTGAGCCCATCTCAATCAAAGAGGCATGTAAATATGAGAATTGGCTCAATGCTATGAATGAAGAATTGGACCAGGTTGAAAAAAATCAAACTTGGGAACTAGTTCCAAGACCAAAAAATAAAAATGTTATTGGAACTAAATGGGTGTATAAAAACAAAATGAATGAGAATGGGCAAGTAATCAGGGACAAAGCTAGATTGGTATGTAAAGGGTATGCTCGGGTTGAAGGAGTAGACTATGAAGAAACCTTTGCACCTGTGGCCAGATTAGAGGCACTTAGGATGACCTTAGATTTCTCTAGTTAAATTAAATTTAAAGTATACCAAATGGATGTCAAGTCAACTTTTATCAATGGAAAATTAGAAGAGGAAGTTTATATTGAGAAACTAGAAGGATTTCAATTAACTAATAAAGGAGACCATGTCTGTAAACTAAAGAAAGCACTCTATGGGCTAAAACAAGCACCCAAAGCATGGTATGCAAGGCTAGATTCTTATTTACAAGACAAGGCCTCAAAAGAGGATCAACAAACAACAATATTTATTGTAAAATTATTGGTAATAACATGATTATTGTGGAAGTATATGTTGATGAGATTATATTCAGCAGTGATGATGAAAAAATGAGTAAGGATTTTTCTAGGAGGATGCAACAAGAATTTGAAATGTCCTTGCTTGGTGAACTGAATTTATTTCTTGGATTATAAATAATACAGTCCAATAGAGGATTCTTTATCCATCAGTCCAAGTACGTTAAAGATATGCTTAAGAAATTTCAGTTAGAAGATTGAAAACCTGTTAGTACACCTATGATAGGTGGATGAAAACTAAGAAAGGAAGATGAGTCCAAAGCTTTATATCCAAAACACTATAGATCAATGATTTGGAGTTTACTCTATGTGACAACTTTCAGACCTGATGTCAAGCAAACTGTTGGCATGGTGGCTAGATTCCAAGTAGCACCAAAAGAGAGCCATGTTCAAGTTGTGAAAAGAATCTTTAGGTATTTGAAAGGAACCATAGATCTTGGTTTATGGTACCCTAGCAAGGATTCAATCACTTTAGAAGCCTATTCAAATACATATTGGGCAATTTGTGTAGATTATAGAAAAAGTACAAGTGGAGGAGCATTCTTTTTGGGTGAATCATTGGTAACTTGGATAAGCAAGAAACAATCCTCAATTTCTCTGTCTAGCACTGAAGTTGAGGATATTGCAACAACAGAATGTTGCACACAAGTGGAATAGATGAAACAAACCTTACAAGACATCAAAATAGTGTTTGAAGAACCTCTACTATCTACTGTGATAATAAAAGCACTATAAATCTCTCCAAGAACCCTGTCCAACACTCCAAATCAAAACACATTCCCATAAAATACCACTATCTAAGAGATCGGGATGAAAATAAGAACATTAAATTGGAATATGTCCCAACACAAGAACATGTGGCAGATATTTTCACTAAACCCTTATGTTACCCATGATTTTGGTCGTCATGATGATGTATTGGTGATGGTGTACTCAGGCTCTTCATAAGAACTCTCTCCTGAGAAAAGTTACTTTCATCTCTTCCCAGAAAACTCACTTTTGAAGAAGGTTCACAGGCTACTAATACATTTTCCTGCAAGAATGACCCATTCTCACAGGCTTCCTTAAGCCAGGGTGCGAACATCTCGCACTCTGTTGAATTGGTAGGGTGTGA
>JASDQU010751439.1:27315-38668 GCA_032191745.1 Picea mariana
TTGAGCAAGTAGAAGATCAGGTGGAGGAGCGACAATAGCCATTGAATCGAGATGCAGGGAGAGATTTGGATTGTTGAATCCCACGTCTAGACAGAAGGATCATGCTGAGGAGAGGAAGAGGTCCCATCTGTCAGATCTGGGCATGAAGGACCAACAATCATTGGATCCAGTAAGACACATGGCTCTATATCAACACTTTGTTGATTAGCCAGTCAAGAGAGACAGAGGTTGGAGAGTGGAGGTGCAAGGACTCGTGAAGCCAAAAGTCACAAGGTCATCAGGGTCGTCCGTGAAGGAGGACACTTGGTAGAAGATCTGCTAGTATGGAGACTTAGCATTCCAGATATTTTGTGGAGAGGTGGATTCAGAATTACCCAAAGCATCAGAGCCCTAACTTGCGATAGGTCATTGATTTAAGGAAGTGGCGGGGACCATTGATCCTCGTGCTAGTTATATTCGTGATTCAGGGTTCGGAGAATTTGGCAACGGTTGCAGCTGAAATGAATGAAGTCCATAATTTTGAAGCGGTTTAGGAGGTTTAGCCCTGTATCATAGCTCAAGGTCATATGAGGAGAGGGGGTCTAGCAGAAGGAGCTAGTTCCCATTAGTCAAATTTCAAAAGGAGGACATGGGCTTAGCACGAGCCCATGGGTTTCCATAGAGCCTAGACCTAAGGAGATAAAGGGGCATGTGTAAAGTAGTTTTGGGTTCCAACAGGGGCCCAAAGAGCTAATTCATCTCAGTTATTGAAGATCCTCGACCGGGAGGTTGAGAAGCCCTGGGAGAGAAGGGGGGTGTGCGATCAAGTGTTATCAGATCCGGATTTCATTCTCAGGCAGCAGGAAGGAGATAAAGGAGATACTCTGATATTGTCAAGTGGTATCAGAGCTTTAATTTCGCCTGTAGACAATAGGTGAAGGAGGAGGTAGGATATTGATTCTCTGTGTATGATTGCTTGCAAGTGTGCAACAATCAAGAAAACAACTAGGTAGGTTGTAGGAGAAGTTGGAGGTGCTCTCAGTTGCAGGGTAACCAACATAATTTCCAGGAGGGTAGGGAAAGGAAAGAAAAATGGCTATTGAAGGCCATAGGAGTGGTCAAGGAAAGGACTGCCAGCAGAAAAGTAAATTCGATATGGATAAAAGCTCAAGGAAATTAGAGTAGAGATGGAAAGGCTGACATTGAAGATGCAACAAGAATCACACGTACGCTGGAGGTATGAGTGGTCCTTGAAGCAGAGGGATAAGTGGCCTATTAAGAAGGTGTTGACCAGAAGGAAGCAACAAGTGTTGAAGAAGTGGCTGAGGCATGCTGAAACCCTCAGTGACCCAAAAGAGGAGCAGGTTTTCATTTGCAAACTAGAAGTTGGAGAAAGCCTCAATGATGAGGAGAAGAGATCAAGCAGAGATCTCGTAGATTGCCAGGTGGGAAATGATATGAGATCAGTTGATCTCATAGATTTCCAAGAGGACATAAGAGAAATCCCAAGTTTCCAGGTGGGCAAGGGAAGTGAGATGAGATTATCTAATATTATCATGAGCTCAGAGGTGAGTTCAGATCAATAAGGAGTGCTGACAAAGGAGGATCGGAGGAGAATTCTGATCATTAGGGGAATTGATATATTCCTACCAAGCAACCTAATTGAGGCTAGAGCATGTGTTGTAGGTGCAGCAATAGAAGGACAACCAACAGACACTATCAAAGAGGAGGAGAATAAGGAGCAGACACTGATGTTTTTACCAATAGAAGGAGATGAGAATTAAGAGGAATGGCTGATAAATTTCAGCCAAGAAGCAGAACAGGAGATGACTACAACACTAGAGCTCACAATAGAAGAGGAAGAAGACACCATGGATTTTGTTGGTCTGTGTGAATAATTGGAAGCCCTGGAGAGAAGGGTGATAGTGAAAAGTATGCACATCCAACATGCTAAGTTGGAAATGGATGGAGGAGCATATTATCCCAAGGATCAGTCAGAGGAAGTTGGAGTTGAAGCAACACAAGATGACCTCAAAGACGCTAATCTATTAGAGGAGGAAGCTGAGCAGCAAATCAATGATTAGACTGCATAATTGGAGTCTGCAGTAGGGTGGAAATCTAATGATACAAAAGAAGAATATAGCATGGGGGATCGATATGATGTGCCCTTTCATCAACATAAGGAGGAGATGCAACAGAGCAGTCTGCATGGAAGAAGAAGCCAGCTAGTTGAACAGCTAGAAGAGGTGATTAAGGAGGTAAGAGAGCTGATGTTGACGTCCACACAAGAAACTGCCAGCAAGGAGAAGCTGAGTAGAAGGAAGCCTGCAAGAGAAGCAGGGCAACAACAACAACAACAAAGAAGAGGAGCAGGAGAACAACTCCAAAGGAGAGTTTGGGATACAGGAGGATTTCAAAACTAGGACAGAGGATTTCATGAGCATGAGCTCATTATTTTTCGAGCATTGGAGTATGATGTAGGAGCATCGCTCCACCTCAGCAACGCGCCAACATTCCAACACATCAAAGTGCATTCAAGGAGGGGAGAGGCGTGAGCCCTCTCTTTTTGCCCTCATTTTTAAATTTCAAATGTAAAATTAAGTTCAATTAAATGTTGTAAGGCTAGAAGAGCCGAGTCAATGCCTTTATGTAGGCAGGAGATAAGGTCACCTTTAATGGATGACAAGTTAATGGGATCTAGATCCGATTCGAACTAGATGGCCATTGAATGAAATTCAATGTAATTAATGAGAGTTAGGTGAGTTGGAGGGAGAGCTCGAGGAGCCCCTCTTTTGTAAAAGATATTTGTATCAAAATTCATTGGATCTAGCATGGAGAGGAGATGAGAAAGTAAAGAGCTTAATAGGGAGAGAAGAGATTCGAGACTCTGTAGCAATCTGAGCTCATGTATGGTAATTGACATTCTGATATTAATACAAAAGAACATATTTCTTTGTTTATCAATTCCTATGAGGTGATTGTTTATGAATGTCATTTTGTGTTTATTTATGCATATGTTGTAGATGTATGATAAGTTCCATCTACAAGGTAAGGATATAATTCACTATCTATTAGAGAGAAGTTGAATTGTTTTGGGTTCTTTAGGATGTGCAAGGAGTGCATAACAAAGTATTGGAAACTCTGTAGCCAGTGCAAGGAGTGTGCATCTGAACTCTTTCGAGTCAGAGAAGAATGTGATAAGAGGGCACACCAGAACATTAACAAACTCAAGAGGATACTCAAGGTTGTTGAACACCTTGGAGGGGGAACTGTGCAGGAGAAGGCACATAAGACAAATTTGTTGAACACTTTGTAGATCTTTGCCAAGTGGGCATCGAGCAAGTGCAAGTGTGCACATGAAAAACTGTATTTTGAGTTCTGATAAGAGAAGTGTCAAGGAGGAGACACTCATAGAATTACTGAACACTCTGAAAGCTCAACAAGGAGTGCTTTGAGCAGAAGGTGCCAAGAGGGCACAAATATCCCTTTGAGGAGTAAAAGGGACAGAGACCTTTGAGGTATGAGCAGTCGAAGCTCAAGATGAAACAAAGTTGTTGAATACTCTAGAGGAGGACCTATGCAAGGAGTGTAGCAGTCCAACACTTAGACAAGTGTTGAAAGAATTCGTTTGAAAGACTTCATCGAGCACTAAGGTGTGAACCTGTTTCAATTTCAAAAATCTCAAGACGGAGAGCACAGAGCATGCCAGGTGGCACCAAAAGGTTTGTTGAAAGATGCAGAAGGGCGAAGTCCCTTAGAGATTTGAGAAAGCAGAAGCTTAGGAGGAGGAGCAACAATAACTGTTGAATTGAGCTGTAGGGAGAGATCTGGAAATTCGAATCCCATGTCCAGACAGAAGGAGTGCACTGCGGAGAGGAACAAGTCCCATCCGTTGGATCTGGGTGTGAAGGACCAACAACCATTGGATCCAATAGGACACGTGGCACTATATCAACACTTCGTTGATTAGCCAGTCGGGAGAGACAAAGGTTGGAGAGTGGAGGTGCAAGGACTCGCAAATCCCAAAGTCACGAGGTCATCGGGGTCGTACATGAAGGAGGACACTTGGCAGAAGATCTTTTAGTCTGGAAACTTAGTGTTCCAGAGATTTTGTGGAGAGGTGGATTTGGAATTAGCCGAAGCATCGGAGCCCAAAATTATGGCGGTTCATTGATTTAAGGAAGTGGCAGGGACCATTGATCCTCGTGCCAGTTATATTAGTGATTTAGGGTTCAGAGAATTTGGCGATGGTTGCAGCTGAAATGATTGAAGCCCAGAATTATGAAGCGGTTTAGGAGGTTTAGCCGTGAATCAAAACCCGAGGTCATATGAGGAGAGGGGACCTAGCAGAAGGAGCTAGCACCCATTAGTCAAATTTCAAAAGGAGGATAGGGGCTTAGCAGGAGCCCACGGGTTTCCATAGAACCTGCACCTAAGGATATAAAGGGGCCTATGTAAAGTAGTTTTGAGTTCCAGCAAGGGCCCGCAGAGCTGAATATAACACTGTTATATTATAATCGTGTTATAATATAACACTATTATATTATAACTTTGTTATAATATAACAGTGTTATATTATAACTTTGTTATAATATAACAATGTTATATTATAACATGGTTATAATATAAAGGCGACCTGGGCCACGCCCGTGGGGGGGCTGAGGTGATGATGCCCATGGGACTTGGGCCAGGTAGACTAGGAGATCGAGAATCCCCAGGAGAGAAGGGGGGTCTACGATCAATATCCCACCCATCCTTAACATGGGGGATGACCTTGAGGAGTGAAAAAATAATCTTTTTCATATCGAAAAAATTGTGGACCAAAAAATACCCTTTGAGTATATTCAACCATTTATCTATAACATCTTCAGATATCAATCCTTCAAATAATGGAATATCAAAATTTAATTGTACCTTGAAGGGGGTTTCATGGTCGCTTGATAAAGATGTGTCTCATGTGGGCAACCACCGAAGGATCTGTGCAAGGTTGTCCATCATTTTGTTCATTTGTCATGCAAGGGCTTCCTCGAGCAATAGCTTAAAAGGATCTCCTACTCCATCATATTTCTTCTTGTCCCCCATGAGTTTTTTTCGAGCTCGTCACTGACGATCTTTCAAAGGATCGACTAGTTCTAGTCCCAACTTCTTGTACCCAGATCTTGTCGGGGACATGCACAAAGAAAAATAAATGAAGAGCAAACCGCTCTGATACCACTGATCCGAATTTATGAGCATAATGAAATGAATAATAGACTGAATACAATAACATAGAGATACAAATAACAACAACATATATCTAGTGAACAATAACTTCTGTTGAATAAATAAAATATGTTGAAACTATAAAACTACATAACTGAAAACAACTTGCTCGAATGGCGGTAGTTATCTCTAAGAAGAGATGTGTTTGTTATGCGCATTCGTCAGAGAAGAATGATTACAATGAGGCTCCATAGGCCTTTTTAACATTACTCATGAATGCCAAAATCCTAGACATCCAAAAACCTAACTGTAGGAGATGAAACGCCAAAAGTTATGTGGGCCCTGATGGGTAAGTTGGTACCTCAACTTCTCAAGGTTGTAACTTTTGCATACGACCTATATTTTAGGCATGTGATAGCTCGTTGGAAAGGTATTTTCAATAAATAGACATTATGCCATTAAACTTTGACTCGATCTATAGTTTGATTGTGGAAAGCCAAAAAACACTGTTTAGGGCCCCAAAACGGCCCTGGAAGTACAAAAAGATGTATTGACATAAAAACTTCCACAATAAGCCAGTTGGAATAGGTGGGCAACCACCAATATCCATCTGGATGCTATGTAGGGCTTCAGGATAGCCCCAGAAGTGAAGAACCCATAATTACAAAGAAATGTCATCATTACTTACAAACGTGTTGAACTAAAAATTGTCAATAGGAGTCAGTTGGAACAGGTGGGTGGCCACCAATATCCACCTGGATCAATGTGAAGTCATGTGTGCAATTAATATAGTGACAATCAAATAAATCCAATGCTTAGGGGATGTTGTGAATAGTTCGCTCCCCATCCTTTTCCAATTCATTGATGGTTAATTCAATGGATTTTTTGTCCAATTTATTTGCCTCCTCGTTGAATTATTGTTTGACATGATAGAACAAGATTATTCTTATTTCTTTTTCCTCCTTGGTTGCTTGGGCTAGTATTTTGGCAAACTGACTATCTATTGGAGAAGAATTTCCCAGCATTTATTTAATGATGATCATTCCACCACCACAATTAATCAGGTGTTTTGTAACTCTTTAGCTAGAATCCGTAGGCCACATAAGTAAATTGCTACCTACGTTCTTCCATAATCAAAGAAAACCCCCTCACTCCTACCACCACTTTTCAACTGCATTACTTAATGTATTACCTAATTAACATTTTTTTTTATCATGTTGAAATCTTACTGGTGTCTTTTAAACTTCTAAGCTCCTTGAAAACTCATTATTTTTATGATATACATACTATATAATTATTTTTTCTATCATTCAAAAAGTGTAAACTTATTTGCAATTTTATCAAACCGCATTTCTAAGCTCCTTGAAAACTCATTATTGTTATGATATACATAATATATAATTATTTTTTCTATCGTTCAAAAAGTGTAAACTTATTTATAATTTTATCAAACCACATACTAGATTTGACATTTCTATCTTTGTATCCAAAAACCCAAGTAGCAATATATATGGTTAAGAGTATGTTATTAGTGTTCCTTATTATGGGATGTTTTATAGAGAATTAATTGTAGTTTTTTAATGAAAGTTTATATTATTTGACACTTTCATCTTAATATAATGTTATTAATGAGTTTAATTAAGTTTATAAGGGTAAATAATTTTTTTTTAGGGTGGAGAATGAAAAGTCTTTAACTAGATTTAAGGAGAGATACATCAAATGTATAATCCAAATATATTAGAAGTTCGTCCTCCTATTAACAATTATTAAATTTAATTGTTGACAATGTTAGGGATGATTTTAGGGGTTAAATTTAGTTCATGGGTTACTTTTTCATGGTTTTTCTCAAAACATATTTGCTATTCTAAAAATGATTGGTCCAAATTCTATAGGATAAAATGATTTGGACAAAATTTTATAGAAACTATATAATTTTTTTATAAATTTGAATATTTTTATAAAAATATAGCTAAACATTTTATAGTTGACATATGAAAGATTAGTAAAATTAACTAAAATTTTTACATTTTAAAACAAATTTTCATCCTTAAAATCATCTCTTTTACCGATAATTAATAAAAAAAAATTATATTTTTATGAGAATTTATGAAAATCATGCATGAAAAAAAAAATTATACTTTTATGAGAATCATATCCTTGATAATACAGAGAAAAACAGGAAGAACGTTGACAGTGCCGTGAAAGTGAAAGGGATAAATTAGTTGTTTATTTATGCTTCTTGTATATACAAATGAAGACAATTGGAATACTTAAAGAAGGGTAGTACCTTAAAGGAAACCATATTGAGCTGCGGATCCCTACGACTCGGGGGAATACAAATTTTTAATATTCCAAAACAAAACCACCGATTTTGACGGACATATCTGACGGCTGCAATGAAACGTTGTTGGTAAAAAAATGCAACATACAATTTAAAATTAAGATAATGTACACTTAAAAATATACAAATTGGAAACAACAAAGTAAGGTGAAGGATTAGCGAATTGGTGAATGGAAGGAAATATAAATGTAGTTGTTATGCTAATGTAATATCACCAAAATAAGAAATTTATATTATATATCTGTTCTGCGATTTGATTGGTATATATGTAAATATTTGTTATTTTTATATAAAAAAATAATTCAAATTGATTGATATATATGAAAATCTTTGTTATTTTCATATAAAAAATAATTTAAAACAATATGTTATTACAAAATCATTTTACTATATAAATATTTGCTATTTCCATTTAAAAAAATTGCTCTTATTATGAAAGTGGTATACCATGTAGCTGAAAGATCATGAAGACATTGTAAACCTAAGGAGAAGCGAAGAGTTAGAACACAAAATGCAATGAAGAATGTTGTTAATTGTAGTATGTTTTTTTAATTTTGGTTATTAATCTTAATAAAATTTAATTTATTTCAAATTATTATTTTAAATTTATATTTGTAAAATGTATTTTTAATTATTTTTATTAAGATCTTATTTATGGCTATAAATTTATTTAGTTAAATTGAAACATATTTATAACAAATTGAGTATGCATTTAATAAATATCGGCCATATATGTATGTCAAAATATTGCTTTATAAATTATAAAGAAATCAATTTTGTTCATATATTTGATAGTGTTTTAAAAAAAATAAAGAAATTGTTAGTTAATTTAATATTAAATATATTAATATAAAAAAATAATGATATCCATAACAATATCTTCATACAAAATTATTATTGAATAAGAATAATAATTAAAAATGGAAATGATGGTAAAATCTAAATATAGAAATTATTGAACATAATGCTTATATTGCTTATATTGAAGAAACATTCACACATAATATGATCAACCATATTCAAACATAGTCAAACAGTGTTAATCATAGTAGAATATGGTCAATGTTAATTTACCATAGTCAAACATGCTCAACCCTTGACCTTTAATGAACATTGTGATGCAACATAACCATTGAGGAATATAAAAATTCAACCATAATCAACTATAGTGATACATGATCAACCATAGTCAACCATAGTCAATCGTAATCAACCATAGTCAAACATGGCCAACCATGGTTAACAATGGTAACATAATAAACCGCGGTCAAACCATCATTAACCATCATCAAACATGTTGAACCATAGTCAACCATTTTCAAACATAATCAACCATGGTAAAAATGGTCAACCATAGTCAACCATGGTTAAACATGGTTAACATAGCCAACCATTATTAACCATAGTCAAACATGATCAATAACCATAGTAAACCATGGTTAAACATGGTAAATTGTAATCCACCATGGTTAATCTCAATCAAACATGGTCAACCATAGTTAACCATGGGAAAACATGGTTAACTACAATCAACCATGGCCAACCACACTCAAACATGGCTAACAATGGTTAGCCATTGTCAACCATAATCAACCATGGCCCACCACAGTCAATCAAATTTAATGCAACATAATCCTTGATGAATATTGAGGAATGTAGAATTTCAATTAAGCCACCTAAGATGAAAGTCTTGATGTGACATAATTATTGAGTAAAGTCACAATCCAACATAACCCTTAAGGAATGTCACATTGTGACATAGTCCTTTATGAATGTTGCAATGTGACATAGTAAGGAACATAACGAGTGATCACAAGTCAACCAAGATGAACCTTGCATTAGATATAACATGTTAATGTCATAATGTGACATATCCCTTGATGGATACTACAATGTGATTTAATAGTTAAGTTGACTGCTTCAACCATTGTTAACCATAGTGAAACATGGTCAACCAACATGGTTAACCTTAGTCAATTTTGGTCAACCATAGTTAAGCATGGTTAAACCGTATCTACATCCTCTACTATAGTTAACATTAGTCAATCATTCACAAACATTCCTAACCAAAGTTAACCATTTTCAACCATAATAAACATAGTCATCCATGGTCCACCATAATTAACTATAGTAAAAAATGGTTAACCATAGTAGAACATGGTCAACCATAATTGGCTGTAGTCAAGCATGTTCATATTTTAATGAACAATATGATGCACCATAACCATTGAGGAATGTAGCAATTCAACCATAGTTAAACATGATTAACCATAGTAAAACATGGTCAATCATAGTCAACCAACATGGTCAATCATAGTCACTTTTTGTCAACCATAGTTAATCATGGTCAATCCATATCTACATCATTTACTATATAAAACCTTAATCAACCATTTTCATCCATAGTTAACCATTTCCAACAATACTTAACCAAAGTCAACCATGTTCATTCATAGTCAACATTGTCAACCATAGTCAAACATGTTTAACAATACTAGAATATGGTTAATCATAATTAACCATAGACAAACATGTTCAACCCTTGATGAACGTTGCGAGGAAACAAAACCATTGAGGAATGTAGCAATTCAAACACAATCAAATAGGATCAATCATCGTCAAACATGGTCAATCATAATCATCCATAGTCAAAGGTGGCCAATCATGGTTAAAAATGCAACACAACCATTGAAAAAATGTAGCAATTCAACCATAGTCAAACATGGTCAATAATAGTTAAACACAATCAATTGTAGTCACCAATAGTCAAACATGGCCAACCATGGTTAACAATGGTTAAACATAATAACACTTGGTCAAACTATCATTAAACATAGTCAAACATGGTGAACCATAGTCAACCATTGTCAAACATAATCAATGTGTGGTCAAAGTTGGTCCACCATAGTCAACCATTGTTAAATATGGTCTAACATAGCCAACCATCATTAACTATAGTCAATCATAGTCAACCATATTAAACCATGATTAGGCATGGTCAATCATGGTTAATCATAATCTAACATGGTTAACCATGGTCAACCATGTCCAACCATAGTCAAACATTTCTAGCCATAGTCAGCCATGATCAAACATTATTAATGATAGTCAAACATGGTTAACCTTGGTTAACCATGTCCAACCATAGCCAACCATGGTCAAACATAGTGAACCATGCTAAAACCTAAATCATGGTAAACTATAATTAACCATGGTTAACTACTATTAAACATGGTCAACCTTAGTCAACCATAATCAACTCTGGCCCACTAAAGTCAACCAAATTCAATGAGACATAACACTTGATGAAATTTGTGATGCCACATAAACATTTGATCCAGGTGGATATTAGTGGCCACCCACCTTTTCCAACTGGCTCAAAACCGTTTTCTAGCAATTTTGGTAATTTACTATTTTTAGCAGTTTTTCGGGTCTTGAACTTCCAGAGCCGTTTTGAGGCCCTAAACAACGTTTTTTTGGAAAACGGGGAGCAACATAAAAGTTCATTCATGGCACTAACACATAACTTGTAGTCCTCATATGGATCTTTCTAACGAGGTATCGAGCGCCCCAAACAAAGATTGTATGCAAAAGTTACGCCCTCGAGAAGTTGACGTATCAACTACCCCCATTGGAGCTCGCAAACCATTTGGCTTTTCATCTTCCGGGGTTAGGGTTTTGGATTTTCCTTATGTTAAAAAGGCCCTTAGAGCCTCATTGTAACAATCATCTTCTTGCAAATGTGAGTAGTCATCACATCTCTTCTCAGAGATAAGTTGTCACCATTCTAGTGAGTCTTTCACTCTGTATTTTTATAGTCTCTGTACATTT
>JASDQU010751439.1:38688-49238 GCA_032191745.1 Picea mariana
TTCATCTTCCGGGGTTAGGGTTTTGGATTTTCCTTATGTTAAAAAGGCCCTTAGAGCCTCATTGTAACAATCATCTTCTTGCAAATGTGAGTAGTCATCACATCTCTTCTCAGAGATAAGTTGTCACCATTCTAGTGAGTCTTTCACTCTGTATTTTTATAGTCTCTGTACATTTTTTTCATTAATAGAAATCGTGTATTACTATATATTTGTGACTCTTGTTATATTTCTGATATATCTATGTTATGTTTTTGTCTCTCTTTCAATATCTCTGTATATTTCTGTGTTATATCTCCGCTCTCATTTCGTACCAAAAATAATCTGGATCAGTGGTATCAGAGCAGGTTGCTCTTGATAGTTTTTCAGTGCATGTCCCTGACGAGGTCCGAGTATAGAAAGTTGGGTCTTGAGCTTGTCTCTCTTGAGGAAAATCGCACTCGCACACCCAAAAAACCCTCAATGGTGGAAGAAAAGAAAAATTACAAACCAGACAATTCTATCAATCTCTTGCTTGAGCAAGATCTCACATGACATAGGGACAAAATGATGGAGAATTTTTTCCACATCCTTCAACGTCTTCCGATAGCATCAGACGCATCTTCATCAAGCGACCACTTTGTAGGCACCTCGCCTTTTAAGGTACATGTCAATTTTGATATTCCTATATTTGAAGGTCAGATAGATGTACAAGCCCTCAACAAATGGTTAAATCTGCTAGAAGGTTATTTCTCTGTTCACAATTTTTTCGACAGAGAAAAGATCACCTTCGCACTCCTTAAAGCTCTCCCCCATGTCAAATATTGGTGGGAAACTTACTGGGAGCAAAGTTCCATAGAGGAGTATGGAATATATGGGGCCGAGCCCACTTGGGATTTTTTTGTGGACGCAGTAAACGAACATTATTACCCTGTTGGAAAATATGAGGATGAGTATATGAGATGGACCACACTGCGACAAAAAAGGGGCCAAGCAGTTCCAGAGTTCACCAATACTTTCCATACCTTGCACACCAAGCTGGGTATCAAGGACTCCGAATGAAATTTGGTTCTAAAATACCGYGAGGCTCTACACAAATACATCCAAACTGAAATGGATTTTCTAGACATCTCATCACTTGATTTTKCTTATCGATATGTTGTTAAAATCGAGTAGAAGTTTAAGCACCATAACAAATGGGATTTCAGATCTACAAATCCGCAACGACCAAATTATGAGAAAGACATCCCTAACAAACTGCTTCCTGAAAACTAGTCTAAGCCACAGGAAAAGAAGGGTCAYAGAAAGACGAAGAATGACACCATAAAATGGTGTGATTGAAACAAAATCCACTGGCACAACACTGATGAATGTCGCTCAAAATAGTCATTGGTGGTCAAGATCAAACACAAGGAGTTGAACCCCGATTCATAATCTGATTATGAAAATATTGGTAAAAGATAGATCATCGATGCAGACCCCACTCCTATTGTCGTGACCACAGAAATTCAATCAAAAGAACCAACAGATCCTGAAGAGGGGGAGCGCCTTTTTCATTCACAAATGTGGGTGAAGGGGACCCGCTGCATTTTATTGTTGATAGCGGAATCCAGAAGAACATCATCTCAACAGAGGTCATCAAACCGTTGGGATTGTCGACAAAACCACACCCACATCCATACAACATCGAGTGGCTTCACCAAGGATGCGATTTTTGTGTCAGCCAGCAGTGTTGATTGTCATACGACATCATCCCTTCAAGGATGTTGAATTATGTGATGTTGCCCCATTGGATGTCTATGATGTTTTGTTGGGCCAACCATATATGTGGAAGCGCCATGCTATTTATGAGTCTCAACCCTGTAGTGTCATTGTTACTTTAGGGGGTCATCTCTACAAAATACCATAGGTAGTTTCAACTATTGTCCCACCCAAAAAGTGCTGCAAGGTAGTATCTTATACTACAAAATTCAGCTTGTTCACAATCTGTTCAAAAGGGGAACAAAAGGATACTGCAACCACTACAGCCTCAACCCAAGCACCTTATATCCAATAGAAGCAGGTCAACAAGATTGCAGCAAAACGCAAAGATTCCTTCTACACACAGTCATCTCAGATAGCCCGACTAGTTGAACAGATTCAACCCCACCAACAATAGGTTCGTGACAACGTTCCACAAGCTAAGCAATGCAACTTCTCCAACAAGGCAAACAACTCATCAAGATATAGATTCAACAAACGTTTTTCCCTCTCCCCTGGGCACTCAACGCAATGGAGACCATTGCTTTCTAAGGAGGTAGGATTGATCCAAGTGGATATTAGTGGCCACCCACCTTTTCCAACTGGCTCAAAATAGTTTTTTGGCAATTTTGGTAATTTACTATTTTTAGTAGTTTTTCGGATCCTAAACTTCCAGAGCCGTTTTGAGGCCCTACTCAACATTTTTTGGGAAAATGGGGAGCAATATGTAAGTTCCTTCATGTTTCTCACACAAAAGTTGTATTCCTCAAATAGATCTTTCTAACGAGGCATCGACTGCCCCAAACAAAGATTGTATGCAAAAGTTATGCCCTCGGGAAGTTGACGTATCAACTACCCCCATCAAGGCCCGCAAAACTTTTGGCTTTTTATCTTCCGAGGTTAGGGTTTTGGATTTTTATTATGTTAAAAAGTCCCTTAGAGCCTCATTATAGCAATAATATTCTTGTGAATGCGAGTAGCCTTCACATCTCTTCTCATAGATAAGTTGCCACCATTCTAGCGATTCTTTCACTCTGTATTTTTACAGTCTCTGTACATTTATTTCATTAATAGAAATCGTGTATTACTGTATATTTGTGACTCTTGTTATATTTCCGATATATTTATGTTATATTGTTGTCTCTATTGTAATATCTCTGTATATTTCTGTGTTATATCTCTGCTCTCATTTTGTGCCAAAAATAATCTGGATCAACATTGTTGAACATAGAAATTCAACAAAATTATCCAAGATGAATCTCTTGATGTGACATAATTTTTAAGTAAAGTCACAATCCAACATAACCCTTAAGGAATGTCACATTGTGACACAATCCTTAATGAATGTTGCAATGTGACATAACCAATGAGGAAGATAAGTGAATAAATATTAACATTACAATATATATAACCTCTTAATGTCACAATGCAACTTATCCCTAGATGAACATCGCAATGTGATTGAATATTGAAGATAACCTCATCAAACATTGTCAAGCATAGTGAAACATGACCAACCAACATGGTTAACCTTAGTCCCTTTTTGGCAGTGATAGTTAACCATGGGAAAACTATATCAACATCCTCTATTATAGTTAACATTAATCAACCATTACCAATATTAGTCAACCACTTCCAACCATACTTAACCAAATTCAATCATGTCCATCCATAGTCAACATGGTTGTCCATGGTCAACCATAATTAACCATAGTCAAACATTGTTAACCATAGTAGAACATAGTAAACCATAAGTAATCATAGTCAAACATGACAACCCTAAATGAATGCGATGATGCAACATAGCCATTGAGGAATGTAGCAATTCAACCGCATTTGCAATGTCCCTCCATTTATAAACTTTTAAATATTTTAATTTTTTATGGTTATGTTGTGGAAGTTTCAAAAAAAGAATTATGTGAAAATTATATCATCATAAACATTGATGATGATAAATATTTTTGTTGTAAATATTATTTTTAATTTATTATTTAACTAAAAAAAAAACGACTAGAGAATCCAATTACAAAGAGTAAATGATTATTCCATGGAAGAGTGAAAAATGATAGAAACCACCAGAGTAAATATTGTCCATGAGGACAAGTGGAAACCTACTCCCAAATGTGTGGGAGGTGAGGGAACAAGCTAGCAGAAACTTAGGCCAAGAATATTCCCTAAGGTTAGGGACAAGGCTAAGTTGAAAAAATACCCAGGAAAACTATTTTCTTATTGGTAAAACAAGAAAAGACAAGCATAGAGGATGTGGGACGTTGCTGAGTACTTGTGAGAAAGAGTTGAATTTGATGGTTCTGATAAAGAATCAAACTCTAATTTACCTGGAGAAAGTTATAAAAAATTTCAGTTTCTATGGAATAATGATTTAGGCTTGGGGGTGATAGAAACAAGTAATCTTGGATGTTCAAGTCTATGGTTGGGAGGAATTGGTTCTCTCCTCAGTTTTTTTCTAGTCTTGAAGCGGGCTCAAATATGTTTTCTATATTTTATTCGTTTTATTCTGGTTTTGAGATATTACATTGCAATAATCAAAGAAAATAATCCTATAGAAATTGTTATAGTAGAGAAAGTCTAGTCTTAAGTATTTCATGTATTCTCGATCTCTAATCTATTGACATTTGAGTATAGTTGAATGCTGAGAAAATGTTTTTATTCTGGAAAGAATATAGTTTATATTACAGAAACAAGAAATACAAGAAAATAATGGTAGAACATGTAGAATGGTTTCTCTATGAACAATTTGCTTTTATTGTAGAAAAATAAACAAATAATCTATTTATTTTTCTTACATATAGCTTAATTATAATAATCTTTTCTTTATAAACAATAATTTCTTTTAATGGATTCTTTTCAGAAAATGTTTGGTTATCCGTCATAAAAGGATGTATCGTGAAATGAAATATATGAACACGAAGTGAAAAGAAACTGAAAGTGATAACTGAAGGATATATATCTTGATGACATGCATAAATATTTTAATTAAGAAATGGGTACTGTTAGGCAATGCACTGAATGTGAACATAATGGAACCAACGACGTGGCACTATATCACAGTCTAAACTCGAGACTACATAGAGTGGTAATTTAAATAAGCACAAGTCTTAATATGACTTGATTAGAACGTTTACATCCGAGTGACAACTATGCAAAGAAGTTGTAGCTTGGAGCTCCCTGAGGAGCCTAAGTTCGTATCACAGTTGTAAAAACCCTATAGTTGAAGGCTAGGGAATATTTATGGAAGTAATTACATGATTCGAAGCATTAATCAGTGGTGGTGTTATAGTAATTACACTACATTGGTTTCATTGTGGATGTATTTAAATAAAAAGAAAATAATCCATACTCATATGGATTAAACCCTTTATTTGGGTTAAACAAATTATTATTGATAAATATTGATTCAATATTTTAGTATCTTTAATCCCTTGATATATATTAATAGTGGTGAAAATAGAAGCTCACCTAAGAGGAAACAATTCCCTCCTAAGCCTTGGATTTATAACCTCCTGCATAGTAAAGAAATTGATTAAAAAGGAAATAATAAATGGGATATTACTACCCTGTGAATAAATGTGTATATAAGGAATATGATAAAAATGATCTACACTTATCCTTGAATCGAATAGAATTCATGCTTGATTTGAAGTTCGATATGATGGAAAATTGATAATGAAAGTAATTAGTATTTATTTATGTCATGGAAAAGTCATGATAGTCATACACCAAAATGAATACTAATAAACCATATGTTAGTTATTTCTATATAAATATGTTATTGCACATAGAGATATTTAAAAAAAAAATTGGGGCATGTGGAGTTATTATAAGTGGTATGAGAGCCAAGTTTAAACACTACGATCTTATGAGCTTAAAACGAACAAAATTGTTTTGCTTAACAAAACATATACATTTATAAATATTTAAGAGAACAAGAATTGACACCAATTGTTTTTTTCACATATTAGAATCAAACAAAAAAGTACCATGGTTGAAGAACCTGGTAAATAAACATCATGTGGACCACAAATGTATGTGGAGCTAAATAATGAGCAACCACAAGATAACTCTATAGGATTGTTGGAAACTATGCATAGAATAAAGGCATAATTACAAAGTATCAAGGCAGACAATGAAAAATTACTCAAGGCTAGCAAAGAACAAGAAGAGTTAAATGAGATTCTCCTTAGAAACATGACTGATATGAAACAGTTCAAATAGATAGGATAGACTTCTAATAATGCTAAAAATGAACTTTCCAATGAAGAGTCATACAAGAATAAAGACCATCCAAAGATTAGTGATAAAACAAAGCTATTAAATGAAGAAAGTAGTGAGGATAACTCTGAAAATAGCACTTTAAAAAAGAATGTACCCAAAACTAAGAAGAGGAAATGACATGAGGAATAATTGTTTAGTGAGTTTAAGAAAATTTGACCACCCAGTTTTGATGGTGATTATGAGAAGGGAGTAGAATCTTGGCTTTTGAACATGGGTAATTATTTCCAAATCTATAATTACCCAAGAAAATTGAGGGCTAGGTTAGTTGTGTACCAACTGAATGGTAAAGCTTCCATTTGGTGGCAGGAGACTAAAATATTTAACAAGATTATGAGCAACGAGTTGAATTGGAAAATGTTGATGGAATATTTTAAACAAAAGTAATTAACATAATGATACTATGATGAAAAGGATAAAGAGTTCCATGATCTTAAACTAATATAGATTCCTATTAAAGACTTTGTCACTAAATTTGTGAATCTAATGGGATATGTACCCTATATTAGGGATGAGAAGGAAAAAATTCAAAGATTAATGACGTGTTTGCCTCAAGCATAGAAAGACAAAAATGAATTTCTTAATTCAAAGACAATGGATGAAGTAATAAGGCACACTAAACTATGTTTCACTCAATTTAAATAGAGGTCTAAAAATACAAAGACATGGCAGCATGAAAACAAGGACAAGTTTGATCCTAGGAAGAAACAATTTAAGCATCTTCAAAAACCATCACATAGTTCACCGGTTAGAAGAAACAGATTTAATGGACAACAAAGTGTATCAATTCATAATAGCAGTAAATCTATAGATCTGGTAAACAAGACAACTAGGGAGACAGTTAGGCCACCTCTTTAGTTCTAGGGTTGCAAAGAACCTCACTTATACAAAGACTCTCCTCTAAATAAAAATATAAATTTGGCAGTACATAATATTCAGGAAGAAACAACAATAAATGACATAGCTAGAAGAATTCATAAGATCAATGTTGCCCCGGAAAATCGACAGGTTGACCATCAATCCTCCATGGTGGAGATAGAAGGTATTATTAATCGGAAACCCAGAGATAGACTATTACAACAAGACAATCACATGTATTGATGAAGAAGGGAAACATGGAAAGGTTTAAGGCATTCTAAGAGTTGTATCTATTAGAGAAATTTCAGCCATGCATCTATAAAAAGAGTTTCAAGAAAGGATGTCAATTTTTTGTAGCCCATATGGAAGAGGCGGCTAGAGATAAAGTGAAAAGCATTGAGAAACAATTAGAAGAAAATATGGTCGATATCCAACAATGCATCATTCTCCATGGGTGATTGGAGGACATAGCCCAACAAGAAAAGGATCTCTCTTCTCAGATTGAGGAAAGACGAAATCAAGAGACAATTCTATGGAGGTATAAATCGTGGGTTCAATGGATTAAGGAAGGGGAGAACAATACCAAAATTTTTCATAGATCAATGATTTGACAATGGCATGCTAATCACATTACCCAACTAAATTCTGCTCAAGGTAACAAGCTCACCTCTAGGTATAATTTTAAGGATGAAAATTTAGTTCATAATGTAGAAACCTTGGAGAATATTACTAGTCCTTAATATGCAAAATATAAAATGTTTGGCGACATTTTTATAAAAATATTCAAATTTCTAAGGATTCTATATATTTTCTATAAAATCTGGGTTGTTTTTAAGGTAAAATAATTGTATTCTATAGAATTTGGGTGAATCACTTTTAGAAAAAATGGAAATTGGCAAATATTGTTTTTGGAAAAAGAATGGAAAATTAGCCCATAGGCAATATATAGCCCCTAAAATTTTCCCTGCTCACCTCTCATTAGGAAATAGAGCAGGAGATGGACTCCTATTTCTAGTCTTTGTTAACTAAAACTCAACAAGACTGCTATGTCACTATCCAATCCATTACTCATCACATTCCCCAATGATCACTATTGACCACAATGCTAGTCTTATGAGATCCATCTCCCTGGATGAAGTTGAAGCTATTGTCATGAATATGGCCCCAAGGAAGTCTCTAGGTTTGGATGGCCTCATCTCTAATTTATTCCACCATTTTTGGCTTGTTATAAAGAATTATGTTTGGGCTCTTGTTGTTGAATATTAAAAAATACTCAATGCCCTCCCTAGTAATCACATCACCTTTCTGACATTGATCCCCAAAGAGGAGAAAGTGGTTGACCCCAACAAATTTCAGGATATTTCCTTATGTAATGTGATTTATAATATCATCACCAAAGTCATATCTTTACACCTTAAACCACTCATGCCCCTCCTTATTTCCCTTAAACATACTAGTTATGTGGAAGGTAAATAGATTTTGGACAACATCATACTGGCCCATGAGGTGGTCCATTCCTTAAAAACCACCAAATCCCCAGGAATTTTGATCAATATTGACATGTTTAAATCATTTGACAAACTTAGGTGGAAATACATCAATGATGTTCTTTTGGAATTTGTATTTAATCCTTCTTGGGTCAGTTGGATTATGAATCTCATCTCCTTATCCTTCTTCTCTTTGTTTATTAATGACTCCCCTCCTACCCTTTTTGTCCCTCCCATGGCACCCAACAAGGTGACCCCCTTTGTCCTTTTATATTCATTCTCAAGGCGGAAGGCTTGGATCATAGTCTAAAATATTCCATTCACTCTCATAAACTTCAAGAATCTCACTTCATTCCTTAGACTCTCCCCTCTTTTATAATCATTTTGTTGATGAAACCATGACAATGGGAATTTCCTCAGCAAGAGAGGCTAGAGGTTTTTTAAAAATTGGATGAATTCATGGAGGATTTTGGCACCTCCATTAATCATTTAAAATCACAAATTTTCTTTTTCAACGCTCCTCTTTCAGTCCAATTCCATGTGTCTCACATTATTGGATTCTCTAGGATCCCCCTTCCATCCAAAATACCTTAGTGTTCCTCTCCTTGATTCAAATGTTTGTAATTTTTCCTTACATATCCTCTCCCCAGTTGGTAGAAATATCTCCAACTGGACCTTCCATCCCCTAAACCTCATTGGTTGGATCATCCTTTTGAAATTGTTCCTTTAAGCCATCCCACTTTATCTCTTCTCAGCCCTTGTTTCCCCCAAGCATATTCTCAAGGCTATCAGGTCTCTCCAATGGGAATTCTTATGGAAAGGTGATAATACTACTAGGAAATGGGCATTGGTGGCCACGAGCACTCTTTGTCTCCCCAATATAAGAGGAGGATTGTGGTTGAGAGACCTAGAAATAATTAATAATATTCTTGGAGTGAAAACTTAGAAGTGTTGGCTTCAATCCAAGGGTGAAATTTGGCATGAACTTTGGTGAAACAAATATACTAATAACATTCCCTCCTCGAATCTCATTAGAATCATAGGAGAAATATTTGAGTCCTTAATATGGAACACAACCTGGAAACAAAAATCCTTAATTCAAATTCATATCTTCTAGGAAGTCATAGATGGAAGATCCACCCTCTTCTGGGAAGATTCATGGTAGAGACTTCCATAAATTCATTCTAACCCCAACTTCCTCACCCTCAAAGATATTCTCAAAGMAGAACAACGATCCAAAATCTACCAATAATGGAGCACTGATTCAAACTCGTCTAATTGGAGAGAATGGTCCATCAACCCAAATCACATTCCTCTTCAAATTTGTCCCTTTTTATCCTCTTTGTAGTCAAATATTTTCAGCAGGATAATCATAGTTTCTAATCTCCTAGATAAATTTTGATGGGGATACCAAGCTATGATATGTTTAAATATCAAAGAATTTCACTCCCTTGTGTTAGTAGCAACACCTGCAAATAGTTGTTAATCAACATAGTAATAGAGAAGAAAAATAGTCACACAATAGAGGTGAAATGGGGGAAATGGTATTCTCTTTATTGCTAAGACAAAATGAAGAAATGAATACAAGTCTCAAGAAGTTCCTCATGGGATTCTTCATTTAAATATGAGATTCTAAATCATTTCCAGGTGTTGGCACATTGTATGTCTCCATCTAAGACCATCTTAGGTTTGCAAAGAACCAACCTAAATTCAGACATTACCAGGTACCCCTTGATGATTTTCTTACTCCTTAAAAGGTTGATTGAGAAAGTAGAGTTGTTATGTATTGTTGGCGCTGTGAATTGTTAAATGTTCACGTGATTCTAACTCTCAAATCCACCATTATGGTGTTCTAAAACCTGTTCATTGGCCAAAGTTGGTATGCCAAGTTCATCCTACAGTTCCCTTTTGCAAACAAGTCATTTTTTCCAATTGATACTTTTGCGTTGCGAATTGTCTGTTTTAACCCTACACCACAATTTTGTGCTGCAAACTGGCACTGCAAATCCTTTGTCTTTGGATTGTCAAAAACCTTGTGATTTGAAATCATTCTAAGACCCAGGTTTTAAACAGTTGTATGGGATCCCTCTTAGACATTAAAAGTATGGCCAATCTTTCATAAAAACGAGCTCAATTGTGCTGCAGGATGGCACTACGAACTGATACAAGCACTGCAAACTTATTTCATGTAGCGACTTC
>JASDQU010751442.1:1055-37893 GCA_032191745.1 Picea mariana
AGGATTTATGTGACATTCCACATACCACTGGAAATGGCATGACAAGAAATATCCATATAGGATATATTCACCAACAACTTCATTGATATTCATCTCATTGTTCCACATACAAGCATGGGTCCTCCAACCATTCTTCTAGGATAACTCAATATGCAAAGCTACTTCCCGTGACGTATTTCACCATATGGGGGCCACTTTGGAGTTCATCCATTTGTGCACCTTATCAATCATGATAATACAATAATGAGTCATCTATACATTTTTCAACAATGCATCATATACCAATGAAACCACATCGATCCATCTTCATCATGTATCAATGACAACTCATTGATCCATCTTCATCTATGCATTCTCATCAAGGNATTGGCACCAATGAAAAAACCATGGGCATCAATGACAACATGATCCAACAGAAACAACACAAGAACCAAAGATCTGGACAAAATTTGATGCGGAAACATAAAACTTTGATGGTGTGATTTTGAGAGATAACATTGGCTCCAACTAGGATGGAGGCTTCCTTGTGAGGCTCCAAGAAACTAGTATTTCTAGTGGCCTTATCCATTGGTTTCTTTCCACAAAACCTGTATGACTGAAAGCACCTCTGCTTCTTATTGAAAACTGAGAATATCCACAAACTAAAAACAAATTTAATGCAAACCCAAATTCTTGAGAACCGAGATTTAGTCATCCAAATCCTACTCTACCCAATTGTGCTTCTTCTCAATGCATCCAATTAATCCATGCAAAGATCTGATTAACTAATAGAATTATTGATCCGGATTGTAAAAATAGAACAATCCATGACATACAAAAGTGTTGTTCAAAAGGACAATAGACCCAACCTTCATTTGAAAATAATGACTTGACATCTATACTTCTCAAAGACTCTAGATAATCAACAATAGGGTCAATAAAGCCGTAAAGAAATACCTCTTCTTGTTGTTGTTCCAACTGAAAATTGAATTGCTTCTACACATGCTTAGTTTTATAACTACTAGCAATCTCCACAATGTGAAAAAAAAGAAAATTGTTGTTGACTTCCTTCACTATTCTCAAGTTCCATCTGACTAAAATAAAGATGATCTTCATGATTTGAATCTAGAGAAAAATGATCTTCAGATCCATAATAATCGGAAATAATAATAGCAGGTTAATGTTCAATATCCTGATTATCATAAATAATATCTTCTAGACACATTGGTCTTTCATGATTATCAACTCCTTTACACAGCAAATCGAAGCTATGAAAACATTCTGGATAAAGTAAATTAGCTGAAAATTCCTCTTTAAAAAACAAATGAAAGGTTGTATGAAATTGGTTCAGCGAAGAAACGGAAGCAATTAGGAGTGATCTACACCAATCTAGAGCTACTCCATCCAAATAATATATAAACAAATTAATCAAGACATCTTCATGTACCACTTTTAGCTTAAGCATGCACTCATGAAAGTCTAATAAAAACTCAGCTGGCACTTCCCAATCCTCTCCTCTAAATCTAGGAAGGCCATTTTCCCATTCACTTCTATGAGGCTCGGGATTCAGAAAACCATATATATTTGTGAAATAAAAAAATGCATGCCTCTGAGAAAGAATGTTTTCCATTTCAAACCAGTGGATTCACCGATAAATTCATCTGTAATGAAGTTGGAGTCACCAGGTAGAAGATTGCAATCAAGCTTGTGTCCTACTCCTATCTACCATCAAGAGTTGGATCTTCTCCATGTCATTCTCCAGGGAAGATTTCTTCAACTTCACTCCCTGACAATGACACCAAAAATGTTAACTCTCCAAGAGTCACTCCCAGACTGCAAATGGGAGTAAGTTTGGTAACATGGAATTTGATTTGAATAGGATTTAATTTCAAGTGGATCAGTGAGAAAAATCAAGAGAAAAGGAAACAAGTTAACTATAGATCAGTAATAGGCCTTTGGGCAATGGAGTCACAAACACTCTACTCATTGAAGGAATTAAATCTTCTCATCAAACAACAAGATTTATATGTTTGATAGATGGAACAATAAAGACAAAAAACATAAGATAGAATGTTCACTAAACAAAGATCTTCTCAGTTTAATGAATCAACAAATACTTGAATAGAACATAACTGATGGAAAAAATACAACACAATGACTAATGGGAAAAATACAGTAGATCCTCTGCTACTTAGGGATCCATAAACCATTAGCAACCTTCGATCCTCGAATTTGTGATATATTCAAATAAGAAGACACATAAAACAAAAGAATTGAAGTCTGAAAATTACAGCTCTTATGATTCTTCAATAGCAGTAATAGATTACAACCCCCTTGCCCCTCCAGCTTACAAACTGATATATCTATAGTCCTCTTGTTTCTAAAGCTCTATTGGGTCTTTTACAACTGAAACCCCCTCGTCTTGAATTTTTTTTTAGCATATATGCCCCCCAAAAAATCTCCCAAGCTTTTACAGATTTTAATAAAAATAGTAAATGACAAACACTCATGCCACAAAAACTGGAACATGGCCAGGTGTCTCGGGTTGCTGGGACTACAGGAGTTGTAATACCCCTAGGAAGATTCACAGTTGTATTATGAATAGTAAACATCTTTTGTAGGCTGGTGAGTCGAGCAATTATAATCTAGTAGGATTATGTGTTAGTAGGCTGGAGAGCCTAGGTGTTAAAGGCTAGGAACCTGTTTTGTACATGTAAATATTCATATTATTAATATAAAAACATTGTTGCATGTAGACCGACTACAATAACAGAGAATGGGGGACTAAGATCCACTAGTCTGGGTAAGGGAGAGGGGAATGAGAGGTTGGAAAAGGGGGATAATATTAAGGGCTTGAGTCCAAGAGAACAATAATTTATTATTATTCCAAAAGCTTATTAGAAGGATATGTTTTTATCTTAAGTTCCTTTGGGAGGATGGGTGACTTCCAAATGGAAAGGAATGTGCTTCATGGGAGACATGTGTGGACTCAGGCACATGTAGTTTAAGATGGAAATTCATCTTGTTGGGGGGACTCGCTTCCAATTCTCCAATCCTTCGCCTAATTCGTTTGGCCTCCATCGTCGACCCCTGCATCTTTCACGCACCTCTGAAACCGATAACCTGTGAAGTTGACCTGTGTTTTCCTATGAAGAACAACGTATCTGTACTTTCCAGATTTGTGTGTGCCTTATCGAATTGTGGTTGTTTCCATCCCCTAAGCTATATTGAGCCTTGATATTGTCCTCACTTGCTGAAATTGAGTTGAAGTTGGTTGAAGAAGCGGGTTGTCAGGCCCGTGGTTGAAGAGGCAGGTTGTTAGGCCTGTGAGAAACTCTCCTCATGTGAGAGAGTTTGCTGGGAAGTGATTTTATCCTAGAGACAGTCCAGCACCAGCTACAAAGCTCTAGGAATTCATGATCTGGCTTGTTTTCAAGACCCTGAAAGGGAAGTGGAGCAGTTGATGGACTGTGGAACAGTGGAGGTGCATATTCTCAGGGTGGAACAAGCATGTGGGGAATGAGAGTCTGTGAGTGGTAGGCATAAGTAGGCTCTTGGAGAGAATCCTTCCAATTGCACTGTGCAGTCTCCTGTGACCTCAGCCTAGTCTGGGATTCCCTTATCCTGGGTGGAGCTTAGTCCTAGCTCAGGGGTGACACACTGTTGAGCATGATGAGCAACGTGGTCTAAGGCTGGGAGGTTCGTGGAAGGTTTACACACAGTTGGTGGTCTTCTATTAAAATATAAGTACCACTTTTATGTTCATTTACATGCTGTGTATTTGTACATGTGTTATAATTGATGAGTAATGCATGTATATGCGGTTAGTTTATGGGTTCTTCCTGTGATTACTGCATGTATCATTTTACTATTATTTCTGCATTAGTCTGTGTATTAGCAGAATATGTTGTATGTTTATGTTTATATATATGCACATGATAATTTTCATTTCTATGAGGTAGCATGTCCTGGCCTAGGTGGCCTGGATGTGTATGATGTTTCCGCAAAAATCTTTGTGTGGCATAGCCCAACAGGTTATAGCTGGGTATGCTACAAATTAGTATCAAATTGGTATCAGAGCTAAGAGAGACGTCCTATAATGACATTGCCCGACATGTTGGTGGCTGGGGGTGTTACAAATTGGTATCAGAGCCAAGGTTCAAGCACTGAACCTGGATGGGTTGGATAAGTGGTCATTAGAAGCAAGGTTTCAGAGAGAAATTATGCCAAGAGGCTACCTTGTCCGTGATTACGATGATCAGGAGGATGAGCGGTATGTAAAAACACACCCGTCAGATTAGGGAAAAGGAGCATGAGATTTAACCTCCCATTCCTTTGGAATTTGTGGCTTCGATGAAGTTATGGGTTGTAGAGTGGAAGAGGCTGAAGGCCTGAAGTCCAAATTCCCTGAAGAGGATCTACACCGTAGACCTAGGGAGAAGAGCTCAACAATTAGATCAAGCCAATTTAAAAGGGGAAAATGAAGTGGTGAAGGGAGAAAGCCTCCAGATCTCTGAAGTCTAGAGCTAATCTGGACCGTCCATCAAGAGGGACACGTGCCAACAGATTGGCTTGTTCAGGATTTCAGCATTCGTGAGAATGAGTATGTGTTGAGGAGATAACTCTTGAAGCCTGAAGTTTCAAAGCCCCGAAGAGCCGAAGTAGTGAGTCATGATGATGTCACCTGGAGATGACGTGGACATCTCCTATACCTGCCACATGCCCCCACCTAGAATGTTTTCAACTATACTATGTGGGTCCTGAGGTTACATGACATATTTAAAGGTTGGTGGACCCACACTGGCGTTGATCACGATACATCAAGATCGATGACCAGGAGTCATTACGGGGACCCAAGTTGCACGAGAGTTAATTCCCCAAGGCTTTCCCACAATCCAAACCATAGTTTCACCAAGGGGTTATGTGTCAGAGTCAGAGGAATTGTGGGACAAAAGGTGGGTTACTCCAAACCGTAGATGCATTCCCCCACAATTTGAAAGGTGTTAAGTGATGTGACTATTCGGTATCTTATTTCAAGTATGGAAACCGCGGGTCCTAGTGGACGCATGCCGCCAGTTGTGAAGTTCAGAGACTTGACACTCTGGAAGAATGGTTCATAAGGGAACGAAAGAAAGAACTTTCAAAATTTTTGTAATGCCGAGGTGACGAGACGTAATGACGTCACCAAAGGTGACATGGAAGTGTTCGGAGATTAATGGTTCGGGGTGTTGGGGGTGTGCGGATGTGAAATTCTCCGAAGTCCCAAAGTTATGAATCTCTGAAGTCCTAAAGCTTAGATGCATGAGGTTCCATAGTGAGTTCCAACAGTTGGATGTTGGGTAGTCATGGACTGTTGATCCACCCTACTTTGCGAGTTCATCAATCCAGAATTCAAAGAGATTTGTTGTGATTCTCTTTGAAAAATTCTGAAGCTACAGGCCCGAAGTGCCTAATAAGAGTCGACCTAGCTCTTGGCCATAGCCCGTGGTTGCATGGGTTGGGGGCTAAGATAAAGGGGCTAGTTCCCAAAAATTATTGCAGAACAAAGCAGAGCTCAGGAAGAAAAGATCGGCGGGGATTCTTGATTGATCGAGAACCGCATAATGAAATCTGAAAGTTTTCTTTGAATAATATTGGTTTATGAATACTTTGGAATTTGTTAAGGATTGATGGCCTGAAAAATTTTGGTTGACTGCACATTGTGTTTGCAGAGTTAACGATTGGCAAAACCAAACCGAATTGCCACATAGTGCAGAGAAATAGAGGAGGCACATAATGCTTTCAGTTTAGAGAATGAAGCTAAAGGAATGCATGTCCATTTGGGATTTGAAGGATCAAACTCCAATGGGCATGGAGAAGAGATAGATAAGGAAGGAAACATGATGAAAATCATTGAAAGATTACATAAAGATGTACGGACTCATCGGACAAATAACAGAAATCTCATGAAATCCAGGGAACAACAGGGAGAATTCAACATAAAGTTGATACAGATCCTGGAAAGGATAGAAAATAAATTGGATAAGGAGAGTGACTCCAATAAATCAGGAAGTAACAGGTCCCTTAATGAGAAGAGAAAATCAAGGAGTGTTGGTAGACACCATCATCACTCCTAAGGGAAATCCAAGAGGAGGGAACACAATAGTTCAAGCCCATCTCCTACCAGAAATAATAGGAGATATGGAATGGATGAAGTGAAGGGAGAAATGAAAAATATTAAAACTCCTATGTTTGATGGAGAGCACTAGAAGGAAGAAGATGTTGAGACATGGCTTCTTGGCATGCGGAAATATTTCCAACTACAAAATTATTCCTCTCATGCAAAAGGAATAATTTCAATGTATCAACTGAAAGGAAATGCATCCATATGGTGGGATCAACTTGTGCAGGTGCAACACATAAAAGAGAAAAATTTTATGTGGAAGGAATTCAAGAAGTGTTTCAAAAAGAAATACTTAACTAAGAGATACTATGACAGAAAGATGAAAGAGTTCTTTTAACCCAAGTTGGGTAGCATGACCATTGATGAATATGAGCGAAGGTTTTTGGAAATGCTGAAGTATGTCCCTTTCATCAAAGATGAGACTGTCAAAATCCAAAGATATTTGAGTGGACTGCCATCTTCCCTCAGTGACAAGATCTAGTATGATGATCCTAAAACTATGGAAGAAACGATAAGGAGAGAACAATGGTTATATGAGAAGCAAAGAGAAAATCCCACTTTCCAGAAAGCTTGGGAAGACAAGAATAAATTCAATATGGATCAGAGGAAGAAGGAAACTAAGACATCTTTTTTAAGAAATATCCCTCAAGGTAAACCAGGTTTTAGAGAGCCCGGGAAGGCTGAAGTAGGTGGGAAACTGCCAAGACAACCACCTATGGAATGTTGGGGTTGTAAAGGGAATCATAGGTACAGAGATTGCCCCCACAAAAATAGCAAAATGAGAGTTGTCCATAATGTTCAGCAAGCAGAAATAGTGGAGGACATGGGAAGTAGAATACCAAGGATCTATGTAGCCCTGGAAAACAAGCAAGCTGAGTTTCAATCACATATGATTGAAGTGGAAGGTATGATCAACAACCAAACCATTACTATTTAAATTGATTCAGGAACTAATCATAGTTATATAGATCCTGGAATGGTGGAAATTTTTCATTTTCCAAGAAGCAAGCATGGAAAATATTGGTTAGTGAGCTGGCTATAGGAGCCAAGAGAAAGGTTGTTGAGTTGGTTAAGTCCTGTCCAGTGGACATGAATTTACTGAGCACAAGGGTTGAATTGAACATCTTACCTTTAGGTTCCTATGACTGTCTAATTGGGATGGATTGGTTGGACTAGGACCATGCCATCTTAGACTGTAATAAGGCATTCACTTGCCTGGATGAGGAAGGAAACCCAAGGAAAGTGTAGGGAATCCCAAGGGTAGTTACTTTCAGAGAAATCTCAACAATGCAGCTGAAGAAGTGTTACAGGAAGGGTTGCCAAATCTTTGCAACTCATATGGAAGAATCACCTAAGGATAAGGTGTCAAATATTGAATACCATGAAGTATTAAAATATTTTGAAGATGTATTCCAGGAGGTACCCAAACTACCCCGAAGAGAGATATTGATTTCTCTATAAACTTGATGCCCGAAGCAACTCCAGTGTCATAAACTCCTTATAGAATGAGTACACCAAAGCTAAAAGAACTGCACTTGCAGCTTGAAGAAATTATGAAGAAGGGGTATATATGCCCAAGTGTGTCACCTTGGGGTGCCCCGGTCCTATTCATGAAGAAGAAAGATGGGACATTGAGATTGTGCATCGATTTCATATAGTTGAACAAAGTGACTATAAAGAACAAGTATTTTTTTCCAAGGATCGATAATCTCTTTGATCAGTTCAAGGATGGAAAGATATTCTCAAGGATAGATATCAGGTCAGGGTACCATCAAGTAAGGATAAAGATAGAAGACATCAGTAATACCGCCTTCCAAACAAGGTATGGTCATTATAAATTCATAGTGGTGCCATTTGGGTTATCCAATGCACCAGTTGTTTTCATGTGCCTAATGGATGGTGTATTCAGAGAATATTTAGAAAAGTTCGTCATAGTATTTTTGGATGACATCCTGGTGTATTCTGAGTCAGAGGAATAGCATGAGCATCATTTGAGGATGGTGTTGCAAGTGCTACAAGAGCATCAATTGTATGCAAAATTGAGTAAGTATCAAACTAGCATGTATCAAACTAATATTAAAGGAAGAATTTCGGAAGATGCAAATGCAGATTTGCAGTACATGGAATTGGTGACAAAGATACAACAAGGTAAGATGCTACAGAAAGTGGAATATTATTAATTGGAAGTTGATGGAACACTCTTTCATAAAAACAAAATTTACGTACCTAATTCCTAGGATTTGAGAATCATGATCTTGAAAGAAATGCATAATGTGCCTTATGTTGGGCACCCTGGATATCAGAAAACAGTGGCAGCGGTCAAGAGCCATTACTTTTGGCTAGGTATGAAGAAGGAAATTGCAAAATAAATCACCAAATGTATGGAGTGTCAGAAGGTAAAAGATGAACATAGGCACCCAGAAGGATTGCTATAACCATTACCCATTCCTAAGTGGAAGTGGGAAGTGGTGACAATGGATTTCATCACAAGATTACCCAGAAAAAATAAGAAACATGATTCCATCATCGTGGTGGTGGATAAGCTTACGAAAGCTGCCCATTTTATTCCATTGAAAACTACTCACAAGGAAGCTAATGTTTTTGATATCTATATGAAGTAAGTATCACGATTGTATGGTATTCCCAAGACAATTGTGTCTGACAGAGACCTGAAATTTACCTCAAAGTTTTGAAGAGGGTTATTCAAAGGGTTCAGAATGAATCTGAACTTCAACACAGCCTATCATCTAGAGTCTGATGGGAAGATAGAGAGGGTGAACCAAGTGATAGAAGATATTCTAAGGATGTATGTGATGGAAAAACCATCTAAATGGGAAGAATACCTACACTTGGTATAATTTTCCTACAACAATGGGTATCAAGATTCACTTAAGATGAGCTCGTTTGAAGCACTTTATGGAAGAAAGTGCAACACCCGAGTAAGTTGGGATAACCCATCTGATAGGGCAATGGTTGGGTCAGAGTTGCTCAAGGAAATGGAAGAGAAAATACTGAAGATTAAGTATAATTTGAAGGTTTCCCAAGATAGTCAGAAACATTATGTTGATAAGAACAGAACCCACATGGAGATTAAAGTGGGTGATCATGTTTTCTTAAAAGTAAAATCCAACAGAAGTTCCCTGAAGCTGCGAAACTGTTTCAAGTTGGTAGCCAGATATTGTGGGCCATTTTAAATCCTAGAAAGGATTGGACCAGTTGCATATATGCTTGGATTTCCTGCATCCATGAATGTACATAATGTGTTTCATGTTTAATTTCTTAAGAAATATATACCTGATCCTAATCATGTGATTGATTGGAATATGATTCAGGTGGAGCAAGAAGGCATCTTGCAGGTGCATCTGGTGTGCATATTGGACCAGAAGAGAAAACAGCTTTGGAATCGTACCATAGGGCTTGTAAAGGTCCAGTGGACCTGGTACGGTCATGAGGACGTGAAATGGGAGCATGAGGATGCTATGCAGGAAGAATGCCCCCATCATTTTGAAGATTTTGAAAATCTTGTTGATGTTGTGTAAATGAGTTGCACTTAGGACAGTGCAAAAAATAAGGGGAGGGGATTGTAAGACCCCTAGGATGAGCCCCAGTTGTATTATGAATTGTAAACATGTTTTGTAGGCTAGTGAGTTGAGCAATTATAAGTTGGTAGTCTTATGTGTTAGTAGGCTGGAGAGCCTAGGTGTTAAAGGCCAGGAGCCCGTTTTGTACATGTAAATATTCATATTATTAATATAAAAACATCGTCGCGTGTAGAGATACCATGATACAAGAGAATGGGGGACTAAGATCCACTAGGATGGGTAAGGGAGAGGGGGCTAAGAGGATGGAAAGAGGGGCTAATATTAAGGGCTTGAGTCCAAGAGAATCATAATTTATTATTATTCCAAAAGTTGATTAGAAGGATATGTTTTTATCCTAAGTTCCTTTGGGAGGACGGGTGACTTCAAAATGGAAAGGAACGTGCTTCATGGGCGACATGTTTTGGCTAAGGCACATGCAGTTTAATTTGGAAAGTCATTTTGTTGGGGGGGCTCACTTCCCATTCTCTGATCCTTCTCCTAACTCATTTGGCCTCCATCGTCGACCCGTGCATATTTCACGCACCTCTGAAACCAATAACCCGTGAATTTGACATGTGTTTTCCTATCAAGCACAACATATCTGTACTTGCCAGAGCCATGTTGTGCTTATCGAATTGTGGTTGTTTCCATCCCCCTATATATATTGATCCTTTTTATTGTCCTCACTTGATGGAATTGAGTTGAAGCCAGTTGAAGAAGCGGGTTGTCAGGCCCATGGTTGAAGAGGCAGGTTGTCAGGCCTATGAGAAACTCTCTCCAAGTGAGAGAGTTTGTTGGGAAGTGATTTTCTCCTAGAGAGAGTCCAACACCATCTACGAAGTTCTAAGAATTCATGATCCAGAATGTTGCTAAGACCCTGAAAGGGAAGTGTAATCAATAGACTATGGAACAATGAAGGTGAATATTCCTAGGGTGGAGCAGTCGATAGACTATGGAACAGGGAAGGTGCATATTCCCGGAGTGGAACAGGCATGTGGGGAATGAGAGTCTGTGAGTAGTGGGCGTAAGTAGGCTCTTGGAGAGAATCCTTCCAGTTGCACTGTGCAGTATCCTGTGACCTCAGCCTACTCTAGGATTCCCTTGCCCTGGGTGGAGCTTAGTCCCAGCTTGGGGGTGACCCATTGCTGAGCGTGATGAGTAGCGTGGTCTAAGGCTAGGAGGTTCATGGAAGGTCTGCACGCAATTGGTGGTCTTCTATTAAAAGATAAGTACCAATTTTATGTTCATTTACAAGATGTGTATTTGTACATGTGTTATAATTTATGAGTAATGCATGTATATGCGGTTATTTTATGGGTTCTGCCTGTGATTACTGCATTTATGTTTTTACTGTTATTTATGCATTAGTCTGTGTATTAGCAGAATATGTTGTATGTTTATGTTTAGATATATGCACGTGATAATTGTCATTTCTATGAGGTAGCATGTCCTAGCCTAGGTGGCCTATATGTGTATGATGTTTCCGCAACAATCTCTGTGTGGCATAGCCCAGCAGGTTATGGTTGGGTATGCTACAAATTGGTATCAAATTGGTATCAGAGCTAAGAGAGACATCTTGTAGTGATGTTGCCCAGCCTGTTGGTGGTTGGGGGTGTTACAAGAGTCGATTCTCTTTCTGTTGTCGAATCCTTATCTTGGAAATTTGGAATAGAGTTTCCATCTGTCTCTAACTGATCTTGAAATCACTGATTTCTTCCTTGAATTCTGGGATGCCCCTCAACTATCTCCTCAAAATTAGGGATCTGCTTTAATTGACCTGTGATATGAGTGCATATTTCTTGTTTAGGTCCACCTACAACTTTCAACTGAACTGATAACAGTTTTCATAACCTTATCTTCCCAATTGGAAACCGTATGTTTCTCCAAAACCTCTAGATCATGAGTCTGCAGCACCTGGCTCTGTGAAATGGATGATACAGGATAACACTACCACCTATAAATTTGATGCTGACAACTAAGCTCCTCTCATTCTAGAAATGTCATAGCTAGTTGTCTTAGTGAATCCATCAATACCTTGTAGAGGGCCTTTACAAAATCAACTATTGCCTCACTGTTTAACCTTTGGGTATGTGTAAATACATTTCAAAACTTCCAATTTTTTCAAGAATGTTCAAGTTTGAAACCAAATGTGCATCTTCTCAGTAGTTACTATTCCTGAAGCATAACCTCCAACACCAACACTGTCATAAGAACCTTATCGAGCTATTAATGAATAGCTTGATGGAATTATCACTTGTCAATTAGGTGCTCGAGGCTTTGAAGTTTCTCATAAATATGAACTCACAACAGATTTTTTGCGATCCTAAGAACAACAAAGAATACCAAAATGCTGACAAAATTATGCTGGAGGAAAAATGCATAAACTCCCAGGGACCAAACACTGCATCATGAAATAATGACCGCTACAATGCATGGTGAAGTGCATGTTCACAGCCTCTTCCTCTTGGCACTATGTGGTGCATTTTCCCTTGTATTGATTCTTGGTGTTCGGGCTATGGACACCTCAAAGAGAATATGACTCCAAATTCATTTCTCCAATGAAATTTGCCCTGTATACACTATGCATCAGTCTAATGTCGAAATCATACAATAAAATCTTTATCCGAGCTTGATTTTTTAACGAGATCTTTTTTTTGTGATTGCAGGCTAAATCCAATGATTATTGGCATATGCATGTTTAAGAGTTTGACATTTGGCCTTTGATTTCATATCTGGATATTTCATGGAATTTCATCCTTCAACACCTGGTGCGCTATGATAATTTGAAAAAACGACAAAATATGCTTTCTTGGTGCTCATAACTATTCTTTTAACACCTAACAACTGTGAAATTCGACATTTGTTGTGGCATAGTCATGGAACATTTAGCAGTTAGCGCCTTGGAGGATAAACATTGTTGCATCTTCATTTTTTCGTTGTGGGATATATACCACATTTTTTGGGTCACAACACTTGTTTTGTGTTTATATACACTAGAATTTCGGTACATGTTCGACGCGTAGTGTAATATGAAAGCCACCTGTGGGATCCTCCTCCATGTAGCTTGGTGCTTGGGCGCTAGGCTCTAACTTGTATGTTAAATGTGTGGCTAACCCTTAATTTGTTTGTGACAGGTGCTTGACTTGTGGAGTTTGAAATCCCATGTGGCCTCGACCTTCGACTTAACTTAGATATTGGGCCTATGGGAACCAAATTTTTTAGCCCAAATTATAAGCCCGAGAGGCCAATATTGACTTAAAATCAAAAAAGATATTTTGTTTCCCAAAAATGTAAAATGTTGCCCAAATCTCTTCTTAGTGAATCTAGGTCAAAACCATTTTGTTTTTGTCAATATAGGTAATAAAATCCTAGGCTCAAAAGGTTAAAGAAAAGACCAATTTTGTTATTTCAAATGAAAGCAAAAGGGCTCAAAGTTGAACCTAGGTTTATGATAAGCATGAAATGATAAGAACTAAATCAACTTCCTAGATGTATTTCAAATCAATTCAAGAAGCATTGGAAACCTTAAGAGACTCGTAAGCAACAGAAAGGAAAGAGGCTAGGAAGATGAAGGATTGGCATATGAAAGTTTTACTAGAAACAACACAAGAATCAAAGATATGGACAAAAGTTGATGAGGAAACATAAAACTTTGATGGTGCACTTTGGAGAACTAACACGAAGGAAGAGTCGTTTTCAGACTCAATAGCTCAAGAGAGATAACATGAATTATGGATATTGAGTGAAAGGAGTGCATGTATACTAAGTGGAGTATAAAAGCTCAAGAAGACCCGTGTAAGGAGTGCACAGGGCCAACACTTAGTCAAGTGTTGAAAGAGTCTCAAGGAACATGAGCACAAGGAGTGCGCAGGAGGATTTTCCAAAAATATTCAAGTTTTCATAGAAGCACAAGGTTTGCATTGGAGCTATAAATCACTTCAACTAATAAAGCTCAGGAGGTATAGTGAATAGAACCCTTTGGAGGATGAATTCTTTCATTTTCAAGGTCAAACGGATGAGATCTGCCCGAGGATGAGTCAGATATTTCCTAGCTATGAGATCTGGGAAAGTAGCATGGGTGATAACCCTTGAAGTCCTTCGGACTTCATGTATTCAGAGGTTTCCATGTGTTGCGTGCAAAAGAGATGATTTTCCTAAAGTCCAGGGATCTAGAGTGAATCTGGACCGTCCATTTGTGACGACATGTGTTCGCAGATCCAGTGTTGTTTGGAAGTCTGAAAATTTGGATATTTGGAAGTGTTGTAAACAAGTGTGTGGAACTCCTGAAGTTCTGAAGCCTAGAAAGGATCTTAGTCGTTGGCGCAAAGAGCCACGTGTCAACAGATTATGAAATTTGGAGATCTGACACTCTGGAGGAAATTGAGTGTAAGTTTGCTTGGATCAAGAACTCTCGAAGACCCGAAGGTCAGAGTAGATCTCGATCATCCATCTACAAGGAAAGGTAGACCGTTGATCACAACCCTTCACGATTTCTCTAGTTCGATACTCTAGAGGATTTAAGATATTGTTTTGTGGAAGGATTTGAAGCTCGAAGCGTGAAGTAAAGGTCAATCGTCGATATGAGGTGAGTGTTGGCCATCCAATCCATGAATTCAGAGTTCACGAGTTTGGGGTATTTTCATGTTGGAGGGGGTAAAACTCCCGAACTGCAGAGTCCCGAAGTACCTGTGACCCATAGATCTTGACGCACATCAAGAGTCATTGATCTCCATCATTGTTTGGTCGTTTGTATATTCAACATTTGGGAGGATTGTAAGTTTTTGTTGTTGGAACTCCCGAATGGTGAAGTCCGGTGCTCCGAAGTGCCATATTTCCTGCAAGTTAAAAGGATTAGCCCATGGTTTCGGCCCGAGGTCACGTGGAAGGCTCCACTGGAGTATTAAAACCCTCACGAGCTTAAAATTGCATGCATGGAAAGGGAAGAAGGCATGTGGCACATATTTTTTAGGGTTCAGAGAGGAACTGAGAGCTAATTCAGCTCCCTACTGTGAATGATCCTAGACCAGGAGGTCACGCAAGTCCTGGAGGTGGTGGGGGTTTGCATCATCTATTTATGGTTATAGAAACCCAAGGTGATATTTCTAAAAATACTTTTGATATTGAAGAAAACTATGAGGAAGAAGGAGAAGTAGACCTAGAAGAAGAACTAATCAGTGTTCTAGATGAACTTAGAAAGTATAAAAATAAGAAGTTACTAAGGGGACAGCTGCAAGAATTTGAAGAAGCACAACAATTAAGAGAAAAGGAAGTTTAAAAAACCATAAAAGAATCAGAGAAAATCATCATTGACCTAAAGACTCAACTTCGAGAAGCCAAGAGAAATGAGGAAGTCTTGATTAAGAAACTCAATGAAAAATAACAAGATTGTGAGAAGCTAAAGGATGAAATTGTTCAACTAAAGAGGGAATGTGAGAAAGGAAACAACCAATCAAGATTTTAGAACAATTTAAAAATCTTGAATGACTTTCTTAATATTCTAATATCACCAAATGATAATATAGGACTGGGATATGATCAAGATTCAATCTCTGCAAAACAGAATAATAACAAACAACCAATCAGTTATGAAAAGTATCTTAGAATACCCTTAAAAAGGGAAGATAACAAGGGGAAGATGGTACCATTAAAGAGTGTTCCTAATAAACAAAAATAACCACCCCCTACAAAATAAAAAGAAGACAAAAAGAACACGGTGACCAGAAGGAATCCCCAATCCTAAAAATGTCCAAAGATATAAGAAAAGCAAGAATGATGCAGAGAAAAGAAACTATAATTCATTCTCTCCTTTACAAGATTACAATGTTGAATGTCACAAATGCAACAATTATGGTCATAAATCTAGTGAATGTTGATTTCCAATGCAATCATTCAAGACAAGCATTCCCAACAATAAAGCTAAAAAGATATGGAAAGAAAAACATGTGGAAGAAAAGGTAACAGAATGTAAAGTAGCCCTGTATACCAAGAACAAAAAGTGTCAATGATATATTGACAGTGGATTCTCTAAGTATATGATAGGAGATAAAAGAAATTTTCTCAATCTGACAAAGAAGGAAAAAGGAAGTGTCAAATTTGGAGATAATGTATGTTCCAGAATACTTGGAAAGGCACATTCACTTTGGGAAACAAGAAAAATAAAGCAGAAAATGTGCTACTAGTTGAAAATATGAAGCCTAATTTTCAAGTGTAAGCCAAACTTGTGATCAAGGAATTATACTCATTTTTTACTCCCATAAATGAGAAATCAGAAAGGAAGGATCAAGAAAATTAATAGTTATTGCACCAAGAACCTCAAGTAATATATATATTTTAGATATTAAAGAAGAAGAAGAATTCTACATGAGTCAAGTAGATGAAAGTCGGCTATGGTACAAAAGAATGGGAGACTTGAACTTTCCAATCCGGTCAAAGATAGTATAAAGGAAGCAGTGAAGGACATGCCAAAGATTATAAAACCTTCTGACCTTGTTTGTAATCATTTCCAACTTGGGAAGCAGATGAAAGTCAGATTCAAGACAAAAGAATACTCTACATCAAGACCCTTGGAGCTTGTTCACACTGACCTCTATAGACCTACTAGGAATAGAAGTATACAAGTGTTGGACATGGTGTTATGGTGTTGTAATTGATGTCAAAGAGGGCCAAAATGATCAATTTTTATTATGGAATTGATGTCAAGAAGATCAATATGGTATTATCATTTATATCTTTGAGATCCTAAAAGCTTATGAGAAATAGCGTAGTAAGTTGCGCAGAAGACATATCATGAGGTGCAAAGGGATCTACCTAAACGTTCAGGAGAGGAAGCGTATTAGATTGCATAAGATCGAAGCATGCAGAAATGCTCATGAAAAGGAGTACGTTAAGAAAGTGTTATTAGGATCGAAATCCCAACAGATCAGATAAATAAGACACCCTCGGAACTATGAGGAAACTCTGTTACAATTGGGGAATATGACAATCATTGATCGCTGACCGAAAACCACAGATCAACGATTTTGGTTCAGTTTGAATTCAAGTATAAATCCAAAGAGGTTAGGAGGAATTATCTTTGTTGATGAATTTTTGAGACATTGGAGAAGGTAGAGGAATGAAGTTAGAAAGTCACAAAAATTTTCTAGTCGTTAGATCAAGGAGGGACTTCAGATGAATTATCGACCATCCGATCGAGTTTAGTGGAAGGACAGCGTAAGCCAAATATATCCCAAAGTCTTGGATTAAACAAAACACAGTCAACCATCCATCTAGAATGGAAAATTTGAACCGTCAGATTAGAAGATGGTCAAATCCGATGCTGACCACTCTGGTGAAAAGAAGCCAAGAACATGTAAGTTTACCCGAAGGGTGGAGCCCCAAAATCCTGAAGTGAATGAGGGCCATCAAATCTGGAAAATTCATAGTGACCATTGGATGAGGTTAGGCGGGTCCAATGGTGTTCAACTTCGACACTGACCACTCCAGCGAAAAGAAGCCAAGAACATTTAAGTTTACTTGAAGGTCAAAGCCTCGAAGTCCCCAAGTGAATGGGGGCAATCAGATCTGGGAAATTCATAGTGACTGTTGGATGAGGTTAGGTGGGTCCAATGGTGGTCAACTTCAGTTCTGACCACTTTGCTAAAAAATGGTTCAGAACATATGAGTTCACCCAAAGGCCGGAGCTCTGAAGTCACAAAGTAAGACACCTAGAACACACATTGAGATCCCATGTCATCATAGTCCACAACAGCAAGATCATGTCGAAAAGGACATGTGGTGCATTTAGATGGTGACAAGTGTCATGGTCAAGTTGGAATTTTAGATATTCATAAGTCACAAATCTAAGTGACACATGGCAGGAACTCGACCATTTCTACATCAGTAGTGATGACATAAAGCTACATCACTACGGGAGTATGTCCTTTGGGGAAAATCAGTTTCTACCACCAGCAACTGCCCCAAGCGCCGTAGGCTGAAGTCATTCTCGACCATTGATCAAGCATGGGTAAAGGACGAGGGTAGGAGCCAATTACAACCATTGATCTGAGATATAGATCAATGAGTATAAGTTATTTTGAAATTCAACCAAAGAGGTTTAGAAAACCACCCTTCCAAGCTCTAAAATGATGTGTGTGTGACATGTGGACAAACAGTTTTTGGTTTAGAGGTTGGAAGAAGATTTATCCCTCGCTCAAGTTTAAACTCTGAAATAATCCTTGCCATTCATTTCAATGTTTGATTAAGTCATAGCCATTGGATTAAGCTAGTGGAAGGATAATGTAAATGGAGGTGTTAGCCGATAGAAAGCGGTCACCGCCATTCTATGACTTATTCGATAGGTAAAACTCTGGAGGGATTGAAATACTTCAGAGTTCAAGTAGCCCGAAGTCTCAGAGTCATGAATAGTCCAATACCCGAAGAGCAGGAGCTCCTCTATGCCTAATCCCATGGTCCTAGCTCCTAGACATGTGAAGGTTATTAAGAAGGGAAGTGTTGATATGCACTTCGACGGAATTTTCTCTGGAAGAGTTGGAAGACTGCAAAGACTAAAGTCTTGAAACACCAAAGTTCCAAAGTGAACGAGAACCGTTCATCATGAAAATAAAACATGACCATCCAATATAGTATACACACTTCAAAAAAATACACTCTGGAAGGTTGAATGATTGCAAAGGATGGAAGTCCTAGAGGATGAAGTTACGAAGTAATGACATTCATCCATCTCAACGTGAAATTAATAGGTGACTATTGATATTGATAAGTGATTAAGTACTCATTTGTCTTAGCGCCTGGTCACCACCTGTGTTCGTATGGAATAGAGGTCCCGAAGAGTTTTTGTATGAAATTTAACACACAAAATGAGAAATTTATCTCGGTCAAGAAGGAATTTTAAACCAGATAGGATCTGGACTTTGTCATGATTTATCTTAAGTAACTCAATACATGCTATGCATTAGAGAGCTAATAAAAAATCGTATACTTGATCAACGAAAATTGAGAATGAAATAAAGAGGCATGGGATCGAGTTAAAAATGAAATCAATCCATATCAGTGATCAATTTATGAAAATCACTCTCACTAATTTGAAAAACCTTCACAATAATGTTTGAATAAAACGAATAAAAACAAATGTTATTATTGTTAATCTAAATGAAGAGGTGTGATGGTCCAAACAAAGGGACACAATGCTTCATACCTCGCACCATTTGGGAGACTATATAAGTAAGGAATAATGGTGAAGAAGAACTGTCTCTGCAGTCCATATCAGAAGATCAAAATAGAAGCAGAGTCCAAGAAGAAGAATTGATGATTCTTATGAAGTGAGGGTGGAAGGGAGGAGCATGGAAGGATTCATATCCTTTACTAAGTAAAATGTAATTTAAGGGAGTTGATTCTTCCTGGGGTTGGTTCCCTAAAGACAAGGGAGTTGGTGCTTCCTATGGTTGGTTCCCTAAAGACAAGGAAGTTGGTGCTTCCTAGGGTTGGTGCCCTAAATACAAGGGAGTTGGTGCTTCCTAGGGTTGGTTCCCTAAATATAAGGGAGTTGGTGCTTCCTAGTGTTGGTTCCCTAAAGATAAGGGAGTTGGTGCTTCCTAGGGTTGGTGCTCTAAAGACAAGGGAGTTGGTGCTTCCTAGGGTTGGTGCTCTAAAGTTACGGGAGTTGGTTCCCTAAAGATGAGGGAGTTTGTGTTTCCTAGGTTTGGTGCCCTAAATACAAGGGAGTTGGTGCTTCCTAGGGTTGGTGCTATGAAAAGGATTGTTGTCCTTCACTATTATTCATAAAAACCTTGTAATTCCTATTAATTATATTTATATGATTGATTTTACATACAAGTCCATTGTTGATCTATTTTGGTAATTAAAAAAATATAAAAGTAATTTCTAATTGTTGAAAAAAGGGTAATATTGATTCACCCCCACCCCCCCTCTCAGTATTCCAACAATTGGTATTAGAGTGAGTGCCTTCAACATAGTCTAATAACTGGAAGGTAGATCCTGAAGATGGATCAACAAGAGGGAATGTCTAACAACAAAGAACCATTGTTCAATGGAGGTGGCTATGCTCTATGGAAAATAAGAATGAAAAGCTTACTATTGGCTCTTGGTTTTGATATTTGGCAATCTTTTGTAGATGGTTACATTGAACCAACTACTCCACCCACAGATGTTCCAGGAAATAAAATATGCAATGACAACTCAAGAGAAGTTAATGCAATTCTAGGAGGGTTGAAAAAAATTTTATGTGTGAATTTTATGCATTGTAAGTCAGCTAAGGAAATATGGGACAAATTTGAGGTTGTATATGAAGGAGATATAAAAGTCAGGGAAGCCAAACTATAGATCTATAGAACTCAGTTTGAAAATATGAAAATGAAAGAATAAGAGAACATTGTTGAAAACTTTCATAGGGTAGATGAAGTGGTTGATTCAATCAGATAAGTAGGAGAATAACTTACAGATAAACCTATTTTGAAAAATATACTAAGGTCATTACCTATGAGATATGATGCCAATATTTCTACAATTGAAGATAGGTCAGAACTTGACAAACTCACAGTTGATCAACTTCATGGAATTTTTACAGCATATGAGATGAGAACATGGAACGAAAAACCATCAAAAGATGAAACAACCTTTAAGGAATCTAAAGCAAATAAGAAACAACCTTTAAGGAATCTAAAGCAAAGAAGAAACAAGAAAATATGTCTCATGAAGATTAGTCAGACATATCAGATGTAGAAGAGGCCAAATTTATAAAGAAACTCCAAAAAGGATTTCAAAAATATAAAGGAAAGTTTCCTTTCAAATGTTTCAACTGTGGCAGAACTGGATACTTTCCTAACAAATGTCCCTATCCCAAGAAGGAGGAAAATGATGAAGAAGTTCACAACCAAAAAACCAATACAAGAAGAAATTTTATAAGAAAAAGAAAAACTTCTACTCTAAAGAAGACATCAGCTCTTCAGACATGAGTGAAGATGAAGATTCAGATCTTCTATTTATGGGAATGAACACTCAAAATAATGATGAAGATGATGAAGAAAATTATGAATTTGAAGGAGAAGTGAACTTAGAATCAAAACTGATTAGTGCTCTAGAGGAACTAAGAAAGTATAAAAAGAAGAACAAGCTACTTAGGGAACAACTTCAAGAATTTGAATAATCACATCAATCAAAATAAATATATGCATTAATAACTATCAAATAATCAAAGAAGATCATCACTGATTTAAAATCCCAACTCCTGGAAGCTAATAAAATTGAAAAAGTCATTTTAAAACAACTTAGTGATAAAAAACAAGTATGTGAGAAACTAGAAGCTGAGATTAAGCTGCTAAAAAGTGAACTTGAGAAAGAAAAGAAGGGATCAAAATTTGGAAATAGTTCAAATATCTTGGATGAAATTCTCAATAGTCATAGGTCACCAAACAACAAGACTGGTTTGGGATACACCCAAGACTCAACTTATACATCACAAGGATCTGTCAAAAGACCAATCAGTTTCGCAGATGCTCTAAAGGGATCCTTAAGAAGATAATGTAATAAGGAAAAGATGATACCATTGAAAACTGTTCCACATAAACATAAATCAACATTCCCTACTAAAGTAAAAAATGACTGGACGAATACAATCACTAGAAAGAATCCCCCTAATAAATATATATTTATTGGATATTGTTACTCTTGCAATAATTTTGGTCATGAGGCAGTACACTGCAAATATTATGGACAATACAATCACAAAAATTTCCAAAGATATAAGAACAATAGGTACAATACAGAGAAGAGAAACTACAACTCATTTTCTCCTTTGCAAAATGCTATAGCAGGAAAACCCCTCTACAGACTACACCAAGGGTCTAAAGTGTAGGCAGAGCAAATCGTCTAAAGTCTCCTACTTTTTATCAACTATACCGACATTACCCCACAATCATACATAAAATACAAGGTATAGGGATCCAGTAGGCATACCTTAAACTCTGCGTCCAGTGTCGATCCCTTTGCGCTTAGTTGTTTCTTGACTGCAAGTCTCCTCCCAAGGATGACCTGCATTCACCAAAATACAAACAAGAAACTACAAGCATGCATTCTACATATGGATTAGTGGGTTCGACATCATAAACAAGCAGTTTAAACAAATCATATAAGTTTAATACGTCATTTGGCGGGACGAAAAAAGTACTTCTTTATATTAATCTCACAAAATTCACTTGCAACATGAGACCAGAACTGCTCCTCGAACTTGGTCCTGGGCTCCTCTTCACCATGCACCAACTGCTTCCATGTCTTCTTCTCCTCTTCAGTTCTCTTCAGGGAAATGGAAAAGGCTTGCAATTTGGGCAAAGGGGGAATGATGAAATGGGCAGAGTTTCTTTGCTCTCGTGCTTCCCTTTGAAATGGGACCCCAACCCCTTCTTTTATAGGCAAAAAGAGATAGTAACGGTTGGGGTAACTGGCTATGGGTGGTCAAACGGTTAAGTAACGACCCAAAAACCAGTATCCTATGCGATTTCCATTTTTTGTGATATTCTGTGAGTGTACACGGGTTGTAGTGGGTCACCAAGCGTGTGTACACGGGCAGTAGTGGTGTAGGGCATGTACACCTTCAAAAATGTGATTTTTAGAAGAGCTTGTTCAGTTATGGCTTGGCAAAGATAACAAGTTAGATGGCCTGATGCCAGGTATACATGTCTGGTGCAATTTAGGGTTATAACAGATGCCCCCTAATGTGTGAGGTCAGAAGAGCATCTGATGGCCAAAATACATTACGAATCCCCACCAATGTACGAAGCGAGTGAGCCCAGGGACCAGAGTTCGAGAGGTGCCATCTGCAAAAAATAACAATTTGTCTCACCAAGGTGGGCATACCCATGATCGGGATGAAATAAAATCATGGCTGCCAATCAAATACACTGCAGATCCATGTCATATAACTATATAAAGTGTAGTCGCGAGCAGTACACAACAAATCTACCTCTCAAAATCAAAAGATATACATGAATTGTATCCATCTTTAAGAAGACAATGACATTTGGTGGTTGGAGATGAGGTCTTCAGAGCTCGAGCAACAAATTCAAAATCTTCAAAACTAGGGTAGAAGTGTAATATCAGTGTATGACTTCACTACCCAAAGGTCTTCAACGGCTCGTCGGGAATAGACAAGAGGATCTTGGTGACTAGTGCAGAGAACTTTATTGATTTTGAGCAAGGACTTGATTGGTATTTCGGGGTGGTCGAGCATGATGATAAGAGACAAACTACAGAATGCACAAATCAAGTTTAGTAAGACTTCCCTTGGATGAAATCACGGCAAATGATGAGACTCAAGCAGCATGGTATTGACATAATTTTACGATGCAGGAAGCAACGCAAACTCTCCATATGTTTGGAAGGATAACCAAATGGAGGAGGACATAGCTCTTATGTAGCGAGAACAACTTCTTAAGGTCATATTGAATCCTATATCTTGACGAACAAATGGAAGGATGTGCTTTATTAAGTGCGACTCATTGTGCTGTCAACAAAAAGAAAATACTTGTCCCTTCCTCTTTTTGGGGTATGTTTTATTTTTTTTTGTCTTTTTCAATAATTTTGGAAATATTGAAAAAGAATAAAAGAATGCTACGTTACAAAGGAGGAATGAGTGTCACAGACATACTAGCTTCCAAGTGCGAAGAACACACTGATGCTCTGATCAAGGGGACATATGCAGGAAAGAGACACTCGAAAAAATCCTCCATGGGTCAAGGTGTCAAGACGCAGAGGCAAAGTGCTACAAGGCTTGCATATAAGGCATGCTTCAAATGGTTCAATTGAGAGAAACATGGAGCTGGTATTAGGCCAAAGACACAAAAATCCAAATGTGATTAATAAGACACAATGATAACATCCTTCGATGTAATTTTAATGAGCCCAGAGAAGGTAAGCTCGACGGTTTTTTATCTTTAGAGAGTCTGAAAAATCGTAAAAGGAGAATCCACTGGGGTACCCTTTTCGAAGGTAGTCTAGTCAGTTCAAAAAAGGGGTAAACTAGCACCAAAAAGGCATCTATTCAAAACCATTTTAACGAGTGTGACAAAGACAAGATCGCTCAGCAATTTTTTCCTTTTTAAGGAGTCTGAAAAAGGCTTAACTATGGTCTCCATCATGGATGTTCTTCTTGACCAATTTAAGGAGTGTGGAGAAACAAGGTCACTCGACGATCTTTTTAATTTTAGGGAGTCTGAAAAGAGCTTAACTATGGACTCCGTGGGGGTTCCTTTTCCGTAAATTGAGTCCCTCAAGCCTGAAAAAGGGGTAAATATATACCTGAGAATACTCTTCTAGAGAACCGAGGCTCCTAGAGTATACCTTTGTTCGTACAAATGACCATCCGAACCGAAAAAGGGGTAAACTACTGTCGGACAGGCGTGCCTTCAAATTCGAGTTTAGCGAGCGTGAAGGGCAACAAGATCACTCGACAATCTTTTCATATTTAGAGGGTCTAAAAAGGGCTTAAAAGAAGACTTGTGATGTTTTGGGGAGTCCTGAGGGTGAGGTCAAGAGTGATAATGAATCATGCAAATGAGGCTCAAGCTCGTAATCAGGAAAAACTTATAAGGACTCCCAAGCCTATGGTCATTTAGTGATGGCATGGACACCAAAACGAAACCAGGATCTACCTAGGGCATCCATGTGAAAGTAGTCTCTACCACTAAATTGCGACACTTCTAGAGTAGGAGTGAGGGTTCCATGTCGCAAATCGGTGGGATCGATCCTATGGCAAAGTGAAAAAGACAATGAGGTGCAACAAGTGGATGTGGAATCCTATCTTACATTCACAAAGTTGGAAAAATGACTTTTTACCAAAAGACCTTTTCTCATGACCCAACTCTCAAAAAAAATTCCAAAAATACCCAAAGCAACATTTTTCAGAACATCCCATACGAAACTCCAGAACCATAGTAAATGATTTTCAGGATAGAAAAAATGACAAAAGGGTCCAAAAATGACAAAAAGGGGCCAAAAAGTCTATAAATAGAATGTTGGAAACTCATTATCACCATTGTAACTTGAGAATTGACAAAAAGTCAAAAAACACCCCTTTTTCCGAAAGAGTTGATTCTGGGAGCTTCAGTGGACGAAACGAACTTCCGTTTGGACCAAGTAAGTACATACTAACCTCTCTTGCATTCCCATTCTTCCTTTGTGCATTTTTTTTTTCTTTTTGGGGGGGCGTTGACCTTTAAATAGGTCGGCCCTATGTGTACACAGGTTATCCAAGCACAACTCGTGTGTACATGTGGGCAGAAGATAAGACTCCCATGTGTACACGCGACTGTCCCAAGACAGTCCGCGTACACCCTTCAATAAGTGAGAAAAATTGAAAATGCAAGAGTTAACTCTCCATTGGTTTACTTTTGCGGGATGTATGTGCATTGGAGAGAGAGGGAGCATGAGGATATTGATTTTTTGGTCTCTGAAGACCCTGCTGATCTTGCTATTTTATCACAATGTGGGTTGTTAAATTTCTTCTAGTGTCCATTTATGAGGGCACAACCCAGGTTGTTAAATGCATTGATAGATTACTGGCATCCTAATGTTGAGGCATTCATGCTCAAGGGGCAGTCATTGACTCCAATGAATAAATATATTTACTTCCTGACTGGGCTCTTGAGAAGAGGGGACCCAATCAACTTGCGTACTTTCTCCCCCGGGCCTCACAACATTGAGGAGTTGATCGGGCTCCATTGTGAGGCAGGTACTGAGAAGGTGGGTTCTCAGGTGCCTATAAATAATATTAGCAAACTATCACTCAAAGTGATATTTCTACTCATTGGGTGGATCATTGGATCCGCAGCTTTACATCAGGCTTCCCGGGCGCACATGCATTGTACGGTACAGTGCTTAAATGCACGGATTTTTGACTAGAGTACCACCATGTTGGATTGCATGAAGAGACAGCTAACAGAGCGTCGGATACAGGAGCACCATAACTTTGGGTTTGGGACCATTTTATGTTCCTTTTTCTTTGAGAGGGTACCCAGTCTTAGTCCTCGAGAGACTATACGAGGGCACGAGGCCTCTCTCCTGGCGCTATGCAGGTGGGCGGTGTTGTTGGCGCGACAGGGGGGAGGGAGGATGATCAAGGCCTTTGATGAGAAGTTATTTGACTAGTGGGCATGATATATTCTGGAAATAGAGGACTAACCCTGTGCCGAGATCAATTTTTCTAGGGATCCTGACATGCCTTTACCTCCCGGAGCAGAGCGAGGAGAGATGGGTAAGTTTTATTTTTAGAGTTCTGTAATTTTTATGTCTTTTTATATATATCATTTTTATGTGTACCAGAGTATCTGACAACTATGTATTTGTTATGTGCAGATGTGGGACCAGTGTGTCTAGCATATTTCTCGAGGCCTAAGAAGTGTCCTCAACTAGAGGCAGGACCAGCTGGAGTCGTTGGACCAGTATCAGCAGTAGGGGGGCCTCCATCCGGAGAGGCTGAGAGAGTATTGAGATAGGTAGAGTGGAACCTTACCGCGCTCACTCATACAGTCCCTGTGGCAGAGATCAAGTATCTCCCACCATCGATGCAACCTCATGTAGTTGGGGTGCCACGGACCTGGCTCCAGCTCTTCTGGCGTTTGGCGAACGTTGTTGTTCACTACGACAGGGCCAACAGGTCCCACCCTTAGCTAGGCTAGACTACTTATGTGCCGAGAGCACTTTTTTGTATATTTTTTAGGGCATAAGCTCCATGACTCTTACTGGACATATTTTTTAGGCGCTTGCACCCACCCATGTACTCTGATATTTTTTTATATATATTCATTTTTACATCTTCTTAAGTCTTATGGATTACATCTATTTTACAAATGTATTTGCATGTCCGTGTGTGTGCTTTTCTTACATGTGTGCAATATGCCAATCTAATACATGATTATCTAGAGTATCTATGATTTGATTCAATCTCCTATGAACATGGATATACGTGATGTAATCAAAGATTCATTCTAAGAGACGTACCCTAAGGAATCATCGATGTAGTGTAGGATCGTAAACGTGGTAAACCCCATTTAACTTAGACACAACTAGCTGAGCATATAAGTAGACGCAGAGGTGAGATATACCATGTGACAAAGCATCACGAAGCAACTCTAAAAATGTGTTGTATTCAGTGACATTGTTTTTGTCGTCACCTAAATAGATATCTCCTGAAGATAACAACTACCCCTGAGGTGTGAAAATCACCCAAGATGCAGAAGTAAGCCTCCGAGTGTGCCGAATAGCATCATCCGCGAACCCAACGAACACCTCTAATTCACTTGACATCTGCCATAGTGAAAAAGATGACATAAAAAATGACACATCCATAAAACAGAAAGACGAAAAACTAAAAAGAAAAAGTATAAGACTATACATATGTTACAAGAAGTCACCCAAGGCGACCCACCTACGAGTAATACTTCTTGAGGTAGAGACCATTTCTAGGCTCTGCCAAAGAATTTCCCTCAAAGTCCACCAGATGATAAGCGCCCTTCTTTAGAACCTCCTTCACGATGAAAGGTCCAAACCACATGGGTTTGAACTTGCCTGCCCCCCAGGGGGTCCTTATCTTGGTCATATATTAGGACAAGGTCGCCTTCAGAGAAAATATGAGGACGAAGAGACCAATCATACTGACACTTGATTTTTTTTTGTGAGCCTCATTAGCTAATGCTACATCCCGACGCTGCTCATTGAGTTGCTCGAGATATAATAAACGCTCTTCAAGCGGTGAAGTGTCTGGAAATAACTGTACTTCCAATTTTAAAGAGGGGATCTGGCACTCTATAGGCAATACTACTTCTAGCCCGTAAATGAGTTGAAAAGGTGAGAAACCAATGGTAGTCTTAATAGACGTTCAGTAGGCCCATAATGAAGAATACAACATCAAATTCCAATTTGACCTAGCTGAATTGATCGTTCGTTGTAAAATAGTCTTGAGGGATTTATTCATAGCTTCCACCTGACCATTCTCTTATGGGTAGTAGGGTGATGAATGTTCTTGCCTCAACCCAAGATTTGATGTTAACTTGGACATTATATTGTTCTGAAAGTGACTGCCATGGTCAGTGACAATCTCTCTTGGGACGTTGAACCTTGCTATTATCTGGTTAAACAAAAAGAGAGTTGTTGTCTCTCCATCATCTTTAAACATTGGCATAGCCTCAACCCACTTCGTGAAGTATTCTACTGTTACGATGATATAATGGTGCCCCCTTGCGGAAGGAGGGTTTCATGTAGTGTAATCAATCCCCCACTTGGTCAAGGGACCAACTTTGATGACGGGAAACATGGGAGAAGGGTGTTCCCTCATCTTCCGAGAGACGATCTGACACAGGTGGCACTTCTTTACCAATTCAACACAATCTTTGATTAATGTCAACCAAAAGTAACTGGCTCGTAGAATATTCTGGGTTGTTGCCAACCTAGACAAATGACCGCCACATGCTCCAGTGTGGCAATTGTTAATCATGATTTCCACTTCTTCATGAGTGAGACATTGACGAAGGATGCAATCTACACCTCGATGATACAGAGTTTCCTTGAGTATGAGATATTTCTTGGCCTGATGGCATATACGACAACGCTCATCAGGAGAAGTAGAGGTGGGGAACTTTAGATTCTGGAGATAGACTAGTATATCTCCATACCAGGGATCTGAAGATGCAATCAGAAACATGTCTCCTTTGATAGGTGACTCTTCAGGTATAACATCACCTGATTCGACCGGAAGTTCTGAAATGAGTTCCACGAAGACCAATGACTTTTTGGATTTTTTTGAGACAAAATCCAAGTCGAATTCCTGGAGGATAACTATATATCTATTGATATTTCTGCCAATTACACATCGTGTCAACACATATTGAAATAGATTCAGAATGACAATGATGGTGGTCTTTTGAAACAAGATGTAATGACGGAACCGTTGGACAGCATGAACTGCTGCCAACGCAAGTTTTTCAACATGGGAATAATTGAGTTCTGGTCCAACCAGACCTCAGCTCAAGTAATAAATCACATATTCTGAGAGTAAATCATCCTCCTGAACCAAGACCATATCGATTGTCAACTCCACAGCGGCCAAGTACAATAAGAAATCTTTATTATAATTAGATGGTCACAGTAGAGGGGTAGAAGTGAGGGCAAGATTCAATTCTTTGAAAGATCATTGAGCGCCTTCATCCCAATGAAAAGGAACATCCTTCTTCAGTAAACGCATAAAACCCTTTGTGATCTCGAAATAGTTTGTGATGAAACGTCGTAAAAAGTTCTCTTTTCCCTGTAAACTATGAAGCTGAGGGACTGTGCAGAGGGGAGGCAATTGAACTATCGCCTCAAACTTTAGAGGATCTACCATGATCCCTATTGTTGAAACTATGAAACCTAGCAGATGTCCTGACATTACGCAAAAACTACACTTGTTTTGATTCAAGTGGATCCAGTAGTAGCGACATCGCTCAAAGATAAGTCGGAGGTGTGTGGGATGATCATCTCTCTTGCGAGATTGTGATGCTAAATCAAAAAGGTAAGCCTCGACTATGTGTTTGAGGTCATGGAAAGCAAAAGACATGGCCCACTGAAATGTAGCTCCAGCATTTTTCAGACCAAAAGGCATCTTTCGATAAGCGAATGTACCCCACGAACAGATGAAAGTGGTTTTGTGTTGGTCTTCAGGCTTGATCTGTATCTGATTGTATCCCAAAAAAAAATCCATGAAAGAAAAGGCCTCGCAACCTGCGCATTCATCGACTATTTGGTCAATAAATGGCATGGGGAAATTATCCTTTGGACAAGCCTTGTTCAAATCACAAAAGTTTGTACATACATGAATCGTACCCTATTTTTTCTTGACAGGAACGGGATTTGACACCCATTGAGTCAATTGGACGGGGTAGATGAAACCAGCTTGGAGTAGTTTCTCGACTTCAGCCTTAATAGATGTTGCTTTCCTAGGATTGACTAGATGAAGCTTCTGCCAGACCGGATTCGAATCAAGATATGTCGTGATTTCATGTTCGATGATTCTTGGATCTATGCCTGGAATTTCCTCGTAAGACCAGGCAAACACATTAAGAAATTATTTAATTAAATCTTTGTAGATTCAAATCTCCTCGGGGGAGTAGTCCAATCCGATGAAGATATTCTCCACGACACCAAGGATTCTAGAGATATCAATAGGTATCGTTTCAGTGATTGTTGCCATATTACCTTCAGCATAAACAATGTGCGTAGCCAAAGGATTGATAGGACAAGTTTTATCTCCAGTCATAGTTAGAGTAAATTCACCTGCTTCAATTCTTCTTAACTCTAGGAGGAAGGAAGATCTGTGATGAAGATCATCCCAGATTGTGTCCGGACTAGTCATTGCCTCAATAATCCCCTCATCTAAGGCAAAGACTAAGTCTAAAGAATCAGTATTGGTGAGGGAACCTTGAGCCCATGTAGGCTCGAGAACCGGATCTAACTCCTGTGCGGGAGTCGGATCGGGGTCGGAGGAAGATTGCTAGACTATCGAGTATGCAAATTCTACAGCAAACAAATGCATGGCCATGCCATGGTGCCCTGTCCCTTCTATCGTAGCTGATGGGGAAGAAATATTCCACAAATCGTTAAAGTAATTCATGTGAAACGAAGCGATTTGAAATATTTCAGCCCTAGGCTGGTCAGGGACAGTTGATATGCAGTGGACATTACTGGTCGGAGGTGGGTAATCGAAACTACCCATCAAACGTGGGAAAAAACCAACCCCTACGTTGACGATGTCGATCTAAGGGTTATCAATCATCAAGACCATGGATACCCCCGATGAAGGGTTAGAACAGGAGAAGGATAACTGATCAATGGACACGATCTGACCCTCGTGTGGAAAAAACAAGACCTGGAAAACTGTCATGACCAATGCTTGCATAGCATAGGTCCAACTACTTCCTAACAAGAGATTATAGTCGAGAGACACATTGACCACTTCAACTTTGATGCACACGGTCTTCCCTCCTAAATGCATGGGAAAAGAGGGGATGATTCCATGTGGTCAAAACGAATGACCGTCGAAAGTGGTAAGGAGATTAGGTGACGGAGACAAAATGGGTTGGCCAATGGCCTTCCAACATGCCAAATACATCACGCATGTTGAGGCACCCTCATCAACCACCATGCAGAAAATATTCCAAGTAAACGTTTTCATGGTGTAAGTCACTACTATCTGAAATGCTACATGGTAAGGAAGGCGAGGTTTTAAGTCGGTCATATCAAGCATGATCATTCCCAAATTACAAGTCTCAGCAGATCCTAAGGCAGCTAATAGAGCCTTTCTCTGGGAAGGGCATCTCTGGAGGACTTACAAAGCTGACATAGCACAAGGGGTTTGTGACAAATCCTCCACCACAGAGTAGTTCTGGGTGGCCCTTGCGTTTTAGTTATGGGAATATTTCTTGAACACACCTTTTGGGATGTGTGTCATTGTTTCACCCAACGTCTTCTCAATATGGAGAGGAAGAAATGGGTTTTCATCTTCTTTACCCTTCTCATAGGTGTTTGGCATTCCATAGTCATGTGTCCTAGTTTCTATATCAATGCTACCTTTCATCATGTACACATTCGCGGATGAAGGATTACTTCCAGATGGAGGGGGTCCCTGACTACCCCCTTCCGTGCTCGAAGAGGCTTGAGTCAAATTTTTTCCATGTGGAAATGGATTCATTAACACGACAGGCTGCTACTATGCCAATAACTTCTGGGCCTCCACAAGCTAAGGGCATTGGTGAGTCGGATGGTCTTCCTTGCAAAGATTACATGGATACTTTGACTTCTTCTTTTCATTGTTTCCCCCGCCAACATTATTGGTAGGTTTCTTATCCCCCTTACCCTTCTTTCATTGTTTCTTCTTTCCTTCAGGCTACTGGATGGCCTTCGGGTTTGTCGATTTCACACTGTGTACATCCAACTTTTGGGTAGGGGGAACAACCGAACTAGTGTTCTGGCTGGTTGATGTCTATTTTATCAACAATTGTTTCAATTGATTTGTCAGCTGATCAACGGGATTCATTTACGTTGAACCAACAATACCATTGGCATGTGGTCCAGATCTCTATCTGGTCTTGTCAAGTATCGACCGCGATGCATCTGGAAAAACTTCGTAAAGTAAACTAGATTGAGAGTAAATCAGTTCTAGCTATTGGGCTCTCATTATTGCATCTTCCTCTGAAAAGACCCCCAACATTGTGACGTCTTTAGACAACTGGGGTACCAAAGACTTAAGGAAAAACTCAAGCAGGAATGTTGGTGGGACTGGCACTTTTATCAAACTCTTCCAGCATCTCCATTCTCGGATGTGATCAAAGATATGGTACGCTTTTTTCTACTCAAAGTTGGCCATCAATTCGGTGTCAGCGTTGTATCTCATAGGTAATTAGAAATGGTTTAAGAAATCCATTGCCAATTCGTTGAAGGAAGAGTGTCTTGAGTGATCGAGCTTGATGTACCATTTTGTAGCACTTCCGATGAGAGTGTGTTGAAACAAACGCAACTGGACGGAGTCGTCTCTCAATGAGTTGGACGAGAACCATAGGTGGAAGGTAGTCACATGATCACCTGGATATTCGTTAGGCTTAGCCTAGAACTTTGGGATGTCCGAAGGAAACTTGGTCGACATCGGAGGCCAACGCAGATCGTGACAGATGAGGTCTTTTAATAACCTTGTCAAGTCTGGCAAGTGCAGTTTTTCCAGAAACGGTAATTTGGGTTGTTGATTATAACTAGGGAAAAAGGAGCCTGGAGTTTGGCTGGCACCAGGTTGCCAGGAAAAGTTGGGTTGTTGGCCAGGGTTTTGTTAATAACCATGGTCGTGGCTAGCATACAGATTCCGCACTTGTTGAGACGTCATCGACTGACTCCCGTAATAAGACAAAAAGGGTTGGGTTTGCATCACATTCCAAGGATTTTGGGAAGGGTTGCCCCCTGTCGATCCGACGGGCATAGGTGTTGATCCTTGCCCATGATTCCATTGGCTATGGAAGGGGTTTCCCCTATTCGACATCCATGACAAGGGAATTGATCCCTTCCATGGATTCCAAGGTCCTTGTTAGGAAGGAATTCCTAGGTTTTCCCCTTGTGCAGGAATAGTGCCTTGCATAGGATTTTTTTGTCCATAACCGGCGTTGCTCCCAGTGGAGGTGGCAGCTAAAGAGAATGCATTGTTACCAAATGTGATGAACAAAGAGAACAGTGTCGAACCAACCGACATGCTATAAGAAGGAATTCCTTGACTACCTGCTCCAAATGAACTATAGTTTATGTTCGGCCCATCGGAATGCTGATGAGCACCATCGAGCAAAGGGGACGAAGGAGGTATATGACCCCCTCCGTAAAGGAAATCATTATAGGGAGATGAAGTGCCCCCTATGGATCCTTGCAGATGAGCATTGGAGCTCCCTGCCCTAAACCTAAAGTCTGTAGAATGGAGTAGGAAAGTACAGTGCTTTTGTCCAAGCCAGGCATCCTGTATGAGAACAGAGGGCATGTCGCACTCTGGGTGAATGGAGCAGTGATCGCCACCATAGATGGAATCAAACCATTTCTCGAGGTAGAGGTAGTCAAGACCATAGTGGTCCGAACTAGCAACGGTTGGTTAGGAGGTGGAACACCCCCTGTAGTGAAAGTCGTAGAGGGAATATGAATATTCCTTGAAGAAGTAGCAACATTTGTTTCCATTGTTTCTTGTGACACTACCTGATGCCTATAAGGTTGAACCTGTATGACGATGGGCATCAATAGATTAGTGATTGGAGAGTTATACATACCAAGAGCTTCCGCTCCGAGTTCAAAAATGATTGGTTCCTATTGAATCAAATTCTCTCCTCTTGGAGATGAGTCAGGCTCAGTTTCTTATAACCCAATTGCCTAAAAAGACCCTTGCTAATCTAGTTTGCACCTTAGCGATGGTGGGGGGGGCTTGAGATCAACCAATGGCAAGCCCAAAAGCCTTTGCGATCAACGGAGCTCATGATCCTTCATTGTGTGAGAAGATCAATGACACACTAGGGCTTTCTATAATCATTTTAAGAACCATCACACACTATAAGAAGTTCCTATGAGATAAGACAATAAGATCACTAGCTAGTTGGAAGAATAGTTACAACAGCCAACACTAAAGCAACTTATTGGTGCAGGTGCAACTCGAATACGGAAGCACCCTCCGGGTATACTCTGAAAAGTGTGGCCCAATGTTTGTCCTAGGTACCACAGTATACCCCCACAGTCACTTGTGTAAGTCACTAAGATAAAGGAAACTAGGTTTCTAGTGCGCGAATAGTCACCAAGCGGGTACAGTCGATAGTCGGGTGGACCGCAATGAGCAGGGTATCAAGCCCGAAACCTATCAAGGGTATTGAAAGCAAGTGTTCCGAAAGACAACTCAGGACATTGAATAGATTCAATATCCACGAAGCTCTGTGGAAAATGCGATCAACGAAATCCCTAGATAATCCCTCAATATGTGTTCCCCACTACGCTTGGTCCGACTTTGGAGGGGTTATCTCCACTACCTTTCCGCACACAACCTCATGTTTAGCCCCTGTGTTAGAGGGGGCTCTCAGATAACTTTTACAATTACTGGACTTTCAAACACTCCCTAGCTCAGACTCTTATGTTTGTTTTTCTAGCCTTGAAGAGTTTCCTCTCCAATCATAAATCAAGGCTCTAGCCTAGACTAAATTGATGGACCCTTCAAACAAAAAGTCTAATAACTTTTAATTAAGCGTTAATTTTAGTAGTTGTCTCAAGTCAAAAGGAATGAAAGTCAAACCAGTGATGTTCTTTAAGAGATGAAAGAGAAGATCATAATATGATCTTAGAAACAAAAGTACTTCTTTCTTCACAAATAAATATTTGCCAATTGAAACTCTTTCACCAAACTTTTCATAACTACTTTTCTTAGATATTTGAAAATAAAAACCTAAAACAAGATTTCGCTCGACTACGAGCTACTTAATTTCCTAAGCTTTCAAGTAAAGAACTTAAGAAAACTTTCTTTTTCCTTGGTAAATGAAGCAACTAACCTAAACTACTCTACCAAACAAAGAAATGAAAGATTTTTTTTTTTTTGTTTTATGATTCAAAAAAAGAAATTCGAAAATGAATTATTTTCTTTTCTAAAGAAAAAAAGGGGAAAATGATGAAAAGAAAGGATCAAGAAATGAATTCAGGCCCAAACACAGATCCCAAGGAGTCACTGACAATGCCAAACAGGCAGATCAAAGCAGACTCACTAACTTTTCTAAAAACCCTATCGAAGAAAACATAAGAAATCTTTTTGATGAAAAGAAAGCTATGTTGAAGTCAAACCTAAGTGATAGACTGCTATAACAGAGACCAGGAATAGATCAAGAAAACCCCTGAGAAGTGTAACCTCTGACGGGGGAGAGGATGACTACCTCTCCTTAAAAAATAAATTCTCAACAGGCACATTACTGACACTTCAACATCAAGCGTATGTATGCGGGTTGTTCAAGGGCAGGGCACGTATGCACACGTGCAGAACACTGTAGGCCACGTACACCTCTATAACTCCTCAAAAAAATGAAAAAACAATAGTCCACCACTGGCAGGGAGTACTGGTATGGAAGACCAACCTCCCTTAAAGACACAAAAGCTTACAAAAGCTTAGAAAACAGTAAACAAACTGATTCAAAGCACCCAAAAAGATATATCCCCAAAGACCCTAGAGGCTTCCCCAGTACGATCGCCAATTCTGCTATAGTGGGAAAACCCCTCTACGGACTACATCAAGGGTCTAAAGTGTAGGCAGAGCAAACCGTCTAAAGTCTCCTACGTTTTATCAACTATCTCGACATTACCCCAAAATCATACATAAAAGACAAGGTATAGGGATCTGATAGGCATACCTTAAACTCTGCGTCCGTTGTCGATCCCTTTGCGCTTAGTTGTTTCCTGACTGCAAGTCTCCTCCCAAGGCTGACCTGCATTCACCAAAAGACAAACAAGAAACTACAATCATGCATTCTACATATGGATTGGTGGGTTAGACATCATAAACAAGCAATGTAAACAAATCATATAAGTTTAAGACGTCATTTGGTGAGACGGAAAAAGTACTTCTTTATATTAATCTCATAAAAGTCACTTACAACATGAGACTGGCACTGCTCCTCGAAATTGGTACTGGGCTCCTCTTCACCATGAACCAACTGCTTCCACGTCTTCTTATCCTCTTCATTTCTCTTCAGGGAAATGGCAAAGGATTGCAATTGGGGCAAAGGGGGAATGATGAAATGGGCAAAGTTTCTTTGCTCTCATGCTTCCCTTTGAAATGGGACCCCAACCCCTTCTTTTATAGGCAAAAAGAGATAGTAATGGTTGGAGTAAATGGCTATGGGCGGTCAAACAGTTAAGTAACGGCCCAAAAACTAGTATCCTATGCGATTTCCATTTTTTGCGATATTTTGTGAGTGTACGCGGGTTGTAGTGGGTCAGCAGGCGTGTGTACGCGGGCAGTAGTGGTGTAGGACGCGTACACCTTCAAAAATGTGATTTTTAGAAGAGCTTGTTTAGTGATGGCTTGGAAAAGATAGCAAGTTAGATGGCTTGATGCCAGGTATGCATGTCTGGTGCAATTTAGGGTTATAACACAAAACTTCAATATTGAATTCCAAAAATGAAACAACTATGGCCATAAATCTAGTGAATGTAGATCACCAATGTGATCCTTGAATATGGGAAACCCTAAAAAATGGAATAAGAAGATATGGAAAAGAAAATCTAAATTACAAAGCAAGAAATATGATACACTTGAAATTGATGAAGTTAATAGCGGGAGAATGGTGGGTAAATATTCTAATAAGGAATATAAAAATCAAAGGTTTGCATATAAAGTGAATCAAGCTCAAGAAAGGAGAGTTCCTAAAGAAGAATATGACACAATGGTAGTTTTTTATGATTTTCTGAAAATCAATAGTCCACTATCCAATAACAGAAAAATGGAAAAAGAAAAGTCTAAAAGAGAAGATGAAGAATTTTTTGTTACACAAAATAGTGACAATAATGATGAATATTCAATAATAGACCAACTAGA
>JASDQU010751443.1:9905-19982 GCA_032191745.1 Picea mariana
CAATGAAAGATCTAGTACATATGACGATACCTGATATCCTTCTTATCCAGGAGACAAAATTGGAGGAAAAGGATTTCATCAGTCTAAGTAGTTTGTTTTGGAAAAAAGGAAGAGGTTTAGTTGTAATTTCAATAGGAGCCTCAGGAGGCATCACCACACTTCAGGATGAAGCAAAGATGGACCTAATACTAGTACACACCGAACCTCATTGGATTCTATCTCAGTTTATCCATAAAGCCTGTGGAAATTGGGTAAGTATCTTTAATGTTTAGGTTCCAATGTTAATTGATGAAAATAATGAATGAGTTTCCTCCATTTGGGAAATATCAAAAGATATTGAACTAGAAAATGTAATAATAGTTGGATATTTTAATATCACCCTTAACCTCATAGAGAAAATGGGAGGTAATCTAGTTCTTGATCTAATTAGGGAGTGATTTGAGGACTTAATATAATATTGGGACGTTTGAGATATAAAAAAAGACAAAGCAAAGTACACGTGGAAAAATAGACGAATCAAACCTCGACACATAGAAACAAGACTAGATAGATTTCTAATTCAAAGTTCCTAACTACTACTTGGAATGGAAGCTTCTTCAAAAACCCTTCCCTTTAACATAGTTAACCATAATACAATCTTGCTAGAATTCAAGGAAGAAAAGAAAATGGGATCAATTTTTTTTTGTTTCATCCCTCTTTGGACCGAAAAAGAAGGCTTTATGGACCTGGTGCAAGAAACCTGGAATCAACCTATCACAATTTCTTCATTTTATGTTTAGGAAGAAAAACTTAGAAGGGTTAAAAAATATCTCAAAGATTGGGCTAAAATTATTAAAATCCCTTTGCATGTAAGAAAGGAGGCCCAACAGAATTTGGAGGTGTCTCGATTAAATATGGAAGTTATGGAAATTATATAAGAAATCATTAAGAGAGAGGTCGAGTTGTATTCATCTTTACACTTAGCATGTGTTGCTGAGGACAAATATTGGGGAAAGAAATCACGAAGTCTATGGCTACAAGCAGGAGATAGGAATACGACTTTTTTTCATAAGTAAGCAGATGTGAGGAATAAATACAAGAATATGAAATAAATTCAATTCCAACATCAACTTATCTTCGATTTCGATGGAGTAAAAGAGGAATCTCATAATCACTTCAAACATGTATTCTCAGAGGAGGGGGACTCAAATCAGGAAGGTATGTAAAAAAAATTGGATCTAATTCCGTGTAAAGTCTTAGAGCGATCAAATCACTCAATTCACCAGAAAGGATATCAAGCATGCACTTAAAGAAATGGAACTAGACAAGGCCCTAGGTCATGATGGTTATACAACTATGTTCAACAAATATTCTTGGAAAATCATAAAGAAGGACTTACATAGAATGGTGATCAAATCACAGGATTGTTGTAAGTTTGGAGGAAGCACTAATTCAACTTTTCTCGCTCTTATCCCAAAAGAGAAGTCAGTTCTCACATTTTATAGATTTAGGCCCATCTCTCTATTTAATATTGGATACAATATCATAACTAAAGTGATGGTGAACTGGTTAAAAGAGATCCTTCCTAAAATCATCCCTAAGAACCAAGGAGGCTTCATTAAAAGAAGACAAATTTTGGGCAACATCATTCTTGTTCAAGAGGCCATTCACTCAAGCTTGCAACAAAAAGGGAAAGGAATGGTAATTAAATTAGACCTACCCAATGATTTTGACATATTTCATCATGAATTTATTTACTGAATCATGAGGATATTTGGATTTGATCGTAAGTTTATTAGTTGGGTTAAGGAATCCATAAGAGAACCTTGGATAAAACCCCGAGTAAATGGAAGAGTGAAAGAATTCTTCCAAGCCTCAATAGGTATTAGGCAATGATTCCCTATCTTTCCTCTCTTGTTTGTTATTCAGGCATCGACATTAAGTTTTCAATTGGAAAGAAGATGACAAGATCAAGATTTGATTGGAATCAGAATGCTCAGAGAAATGAAGGAGATAAATCATGCTTGATTTGCAGATGACACACTTCTTCTGGGAGGGGGCTCCTATACAATAGCTAAAAATTCAAAGTTGAGCTAGATATTTTCTGTGAAATTTCTAGAAGCAAAGTAAATAGCAGGAAAAGTCAAATTTATGGTTGGAACATCACCCCTAGAGACATGGAAGACATATCAATAATATTAGGTATGAAAGGAAAGGTGAAATGGGACTCTTTCAAATATCTAGGGCTACTTATATTCAAGTCCTCCCCAAAATCAAAGGACCGGTTGCCTTTGGTTGACAATTTTAAGGCACAAATTTAGTCTTGGGGGACCTTTTGGATGAATATAGCAAGTAAAGTTGTGCTTATTAAGTCTGTATTGTCTAGCCTTCCAATATTTTAATGGTCTATGCTACTTTCTTAATCTAACATATTAAGTAAAATTGAGACACTCCCAAGGAATTTTTTTTTGTAAAGGTGGAAAGAAAAACAACAAGAAATTATCCTTTGTAAGTTGGGAAAAATTAAAAAAAAACTTTCCTAGAAGGTGGGATTCACTTAAAAGATCTAAAAATGAAAAGTATATCTTTAGCGGCCAAAATTATTTGGAATCAGATCTCTAAAAAGAAAAATTGGAGAAAGCAAGTTCTATATAAGAAATACTTCTCAGGCACTAGATTAAGGAGCCTGGATACCAAGCCTCACACTGGTAAAGGTTCTCCTAGTTTTTCTCTCTATAAACAAGCCATGCCGCTTATTCAATCGGGCATCTTTTCGATACCAGGAAATGGAAATCATATCAATATATGGAAGGACAATATAATGGGAGATCCACCCCTCTCATCTCATAGAGAGTTTGAAAATTTAAGAGCTTGGATGCAACATAAAGGACTAAACACACTCTGGGACATTTCACACTGGAGTATAGATGAAGATTATACTTGGAAAGGTTGGAAATATCACGTAGTGCCAAATCAGGTAGCACCAACACTAGACTTGTTTTTTCATCTTCGTCAAGGTAAATCTCCAATAGAAGCTCACTCAAAAGATAGAAGAGGATGGGGTACTGGGAACGAGACCTATATAGTAGCTCAAGGGTATATAAATCTAATGCCCATTCCAAATGTACAAACCAATCCAACAATTTGGAAAGGAATCTGTAGAACTAAGAGTCTTCCAAAAGTGGACATGTTTTCATGGACTCTATCACATGGGAATGTTTTTTCAGGAGAAAACCTGAAAAAGAGAGGATTAGTAGGGCCTACCAAATGCCCCCTATTCTTTCTACGAGAAGAAACCTCCCTCCATCTCGTCTTGGGATGTTAATATTCATTAGAATTATGGTCACAATCTTTATCCCCATAGAAATATATTGTAGTTCTCCTAGATAGGGTCGAAAGTCTTTTTCAACATCTCAGAAAATGTTTATCCCCATTCTTTCAAAAATAAATTTTGGTTTAAATACTACTAGTTGAATCTTCCAAAATTTATTGTATGGAAAATTCGGTTGGATTGCAATGCAAGAATTTTCAAAGGAAAAGACTCTAACCCTATTTAGGTTGCTCGCAAAGAAAAATATTTGATGGGAGGGTACTTAAAGAGTAATCTCAATATAGGAGGCATCACAAATATTCTTCCTAAAGAAATAATTTGGGGGCAAAGTCTGGGACTAGACACCTCTAGTCCTCCTCTGAACTTAACTCGTAGGAAAGAGACTAGGAAAATTAGAATGGAAGAAGAGGAATTCAAGACTTGGAGGCAAGGTTTTCAAAGGAATTGCATTTTATTTGATGGAGTCTCAAAAGGAAACCTAGGGGTGGAAGGAGGGGGAGGGATTATCCTTAGTCCCTAGGAACAAATAACAATTGAATTTTTCTGGGGGTTAGGAAAAGGAAATAATAATCAAAATGAATATTTAACTCTCTAGCAAGGTCTACTACAACTAGAAAGGAATGGAATTATTGATGTTTTTATTTTTGGTAATAAGGAAGTATATCAAGAAGCTAATCAAGCTATGACATTAAGAAAAGGGGGGATTTTGTTTAACAGGGAGGTATCCTCCTGGGTCCCACTCCCATAACCCGCCATGAATTTAATATTGGAAGTCTATTTTATGAAGCACATGGATTATCATCATGATCTTCATGCATGTAGTAGTGTTTTTGGGCCCCTAATAAGATTAATTTAATGACGTTAATTAGATCCATTTTGGCCGAATATGTATATGCATTTTCCTCTTTTGAAGATTTTTTGAAGATATTTTGTGTCTAATCGCTATGATCCATACCAGGTATGCGTGATTAATGTTTTGTGATGATTTTGAGTATAATTCAGCATGTTTTTATGATTCTAGGAAACTAATTCATGTTTTGTGTGTCACAGGGAAAAATTGCAGCTTGTTTTTGTATCTGACACTCTGTCTGGTACTTCATCTAACACTCAGTCCGGTACTACATCCGACACTCTGTCCTACAAAAAAACCATGGGCGATTTGGCACTTATCATATAGGCGGCCAACGATGGGAGAATCATAGAAATGGGTTTTTCTTCTACCCGTGGCCTCCAGCTACTGAGCTTCTAACAACTTGATTTGGGTTGTTATGCTGGGCAATTATTGGCTCACCTTATTTGTAGAATCCACCGGCAATTAGGGATTATTAAATGTGATTGGTTGTTTTTAGAGAGGGTAGACCCTTCCAGTGGTCGACCTCTCATCTTGTAAATTTATAAATACCACCTCAGTGGTCAAATAGATAGAGTTAGAGAGAAAAAGACAGTTCAACCCTGTTTTGCTATTTTCACATACATTTTGCTAAAATTGTGTAAAGACTGCATTTTTTATTTTAATGGTGAATTCATGTTGTTGAGCTCGTGGTTCACCTTTGAAGAGTAGCCACGACTTTCTGGGGGGGCCACCAACAGTCTAGGTGAATATCCAACTAGTTTGCTTGTGAATTGAATAGTGTAGTTGTCATTTTTATTCATTTCCTGTACATGTCTTTTTATCTTTCTTACTTATTGTGTAATTACTGTTTATAGTTTAATTGTTTCAKTTTCTTGTTRCAGGYTTCTTATGAAGAATAGCTAATATGYCRTCTCTTTMTAACTAAATAGGAAACATCTTAAGCTTAAGCCACCAACCCTTGTGTGATTAGATGATAGTTAGAATTTATGCATGCTGAAATAGAGTTTAAAACATAGTTTTTAGTTTATGGTTTCTTTGGCAAGTTTCAGTGGATGGATATTTGTTAGTTTTCTTATCTGATTGTTGTTTAGTTTTGCTCATTTAATTGTTAGTTAGTTTTCTTATTTTCATATGCTGAAATAGTATTTAATTTTTGTTTTATGAATATTTCCTCTTTTGCAATTTGAATGGTTAGAATAGAATTAGTTCGGTTTATTTTCATACAATTTCCTTTTCTAGATTTAGGTTGCAATTTCAATTCAAAGTTGATTATTGAATTTAGATTTTAGTTATGAATCTTAGTATGAATTTTCTTAATTAGCATAGAATGCAATTCGATTTACAAGAATAGTGTTTTTATACTGTTGATGATTAATGCATGATTGAATAATCATATGGATATGCAAAATAGTTGATGTTGCTTCTATAATGGCTAAGTTCTCACTAGATTGTCTAATTCACACTTTTCACTTTGCTATCCAAGTCAATATTGAGTTTATCTATAACATCCCACTCTAGCGCACTAAGAAAACTTATTTTTGAGGACACTTGCTCGCAAGTGGTTTGGACTTTTGTGATGTTAAACCATTTATACTTGATTATGATGCGATTGACAGACAACATGATGTTTTACTAGTTTTGATTGACACAGGTTCTGCTAACTCTGTTTCATTGAGTGTGCAGGGTTTCGGACCTTGAGGATGCAGAGGCATCAGTGGAACCCCCTTGGACTCCGGATTGAGTCAGGGAGTGTGCTATTTGGGTTGATTTATTTACTGTGATATTTATTTGATTTGATGATATGATGTTGACATGTTCTGACACAATTGTTGATGATGCAGGCTGATGATAGCTTGCCGACCAAACTCACATATGGAGTAAAGGGGCCACACATGCTTTCCAGGGAGGTTGAGGGAGAGGGGTGGACAACAGCCCTGCCACCGCCTACTAGCACTCCCGTCGTGGCTCAAACTGTAGGTTAATGATTACCTAGTTCGAGAGGATTCACGATGTCGTGAGGGCAGACTGCGGCAGTCGCTGACGATGATTCTAAGGGGCACACAATAAGGCGGGGGCCTTATTCCTTAGAGCCCTTAGTCTCCCACAAGTTCACCTGGCGAAGTGTTGACTCCAGGGGTTATAGATGTCTACCAATCAGTCCAGTTGGCAAGTGGCACCCTTGGAGCACGTGGTGCATCCTGAAGGGCATGTCGCACAAAAGAAACACAATAAGCGAGTGGCACCCTTGGAGCACGTGGTGCATCCTGAAGGGCACGTTGCGTAAAGGAAATGAACGAGGCGAGTGGCACCCTTGGAGCACGTGGTGCATCCTGAAGGGCACGTCGCATTGATGTGGATGAAGGAAACAAACCTAAATAGCCCTAAGACAATAACACTTTAAGATATTCTTAAACAACTTCCCTAACCCAGTGACGCCCAATTCAGAATCTAGTACTAAGTCTAAAACCTTTAGGGTAAAATTTTAGTCTAACCCTAAGAGCAGACCCTGGAATAAAAATAACAATTTAAACAAAAACCCACCTAAGTAACAGTTTGGTCTTCATAAAATTCTTGGGGCGATGATGAGGGTAAGATTTAAAGAAAATATAATAGTTTTAAAATTTCACAAGAAGAAATTAGTTTCTAACTTATGGGAGAATGACATCACCTATGTAGTATAACATAAAGAAAATTCCGAAAAAAAAAACAAAAAAAACTAAGACCATTATCCTCTCATTATCCCTGTCTACATTATTAAACTATCATCCATCACCTTAATCTTCCAGTATCCATTTCCCATTTACATGTCCATTTCACATTATTAAATCACCATTCATCCCCTTAATTTCTCATTATTCCTCTTTTATGTTATACATCTACTTTTCCCATATACATGTTTGTCATCACTTTAATCTCTTATTAACCTATATATATATATATATATATTAAGGATAAATTAAAATGATCGATGATGATAAATTAAAATGATGAATAACATGCTTGTAAATAGGAAAAATAAAGTAATATATATATATATTATAAACAAATTGACGTGTACTCCATAATCTCTAATTTATAGAAAAAGAAAATAATTTATGGAGAAGGGTAGGGATGAGAGACACTTGTAAAAGAGAGAAATTTTTAGGGTTTCATTAAAAACTTAAATTTATTATGATTTAGGGTTTGAGGGGCATAAAAAGAAGGGAGGAAGGGAGAAAGAGGGGGGAGCTATTAGGTATTGTTATGCTGTCAAAATGTGAAACTGGACTGATTGCTTGTGAGGAGTTGGGGATTTTCTCAGCTATGTTAGAGTGGTAGCTCAGCCTTGGAGGCGAGCTAGGAAGCTAGGTTACTGTCTGTATTGTGTGTGGCCCCTTTGCGGCTCGGGGGGTTGAGGGGGAAGCAGAGTACCCCTAGTGTTTGGCTGGGAGGTACCGGTGTAGTCGCTACAGTCGGCAAGCGGGAGCGGCACGGAGCAGGAGCGGTAAGAAGCACCCAGTACATTATTCGACGTGGACAATAAGGCTACGGTATGGTTTTGTTCTTGATAGAATATGATGTTTTACGATTTATGTTGGTATTAGGACATGGTTTGTAAATGGATTAATGGTCGTTTTATTTATTACTCTACAAATGAAATAAAATATGTTCTCCATGTGTTGTCCTTGTGGCTCGATGCATAATGGGTAGGTTTCTATAAGTATTGCTTCCTAGTTCTATGCAGAGGTGAATAAACGGTTTTTACCAACTGTAATCTCCCTCTAACTTGAAGGGTACAAGAATAGTTGTATAGTTTAGTTATTGTTGAAATTTTTAGGGCTAGATGGATAATTGACTGGAACCCTTCCCTTCCACTGTCAAGCAGGATCGAACCGCCCAGGTCCTTGGGAATGGTATCGCGCTATCCCTTCCACCCAACGATATACCCCCATGACCTTGCTGTGCATGGGATCTATGTTTTTTTGGGGAATTTGAAGGCGTACCCTTTTTCTGTAACTGAAACTCTGCTTTTAATTGATGGCGATATTTAATTATGAAGGGGTGCCCATAGTATGAAATGCAAACTTTCTTTTCCTAAACAAGTCACCTCACAGGCTCAGCGTTCCGTAAGGAATTGTTTCATTCCAGTTCTGGAATTGGCCCCCACCGGTGCACCAAAAACCTTTTAGTTTAGTCGACCTCCCATGACCACCTACTGTCTAGATCTCATACCAGGCCCCTGCCGCAGACTCCGCCACCAACTCTTTACTTCCAGTGCATTGGCAAGCGTTGGATCCTATTATAGGCCTTCTGTACTCTCCCCTCGGCTTAGGCTACGACCGTGGATATGATCCTAGTGTGATTGATTGAGGGTGAGTACGTGCAGGTTTTATTGTATTTGGGGGGCATTAAACTATGCGATGTTGGCGGATTTCACAGCTCGGTGACTCGTATTAGCTCCTGGAGTTTGAATACCATCCTTGGGTGATGATATGCTGGGCGAAGTATTTTCTTTTACCAGATTAATTTTTGTTAGATTGGAGCCGTGCGTCAAGTTCCAGTGATTGGCAAGTTGCGGTTGATTGACGATGATTGTTCAATTTCGTTGGATCAGTTTAATGGTAGCAGTTTAATCGAATTATATCAGTTATAACAATCTCTACGATTATAGATTTATGTATATCAAAGTACATGATATTATATGCGATGTTAGTTTTATACGTCTCTGCGATTATGGGAAGATTAATTGATTTATATCGGTTTAATTAATGATGTTGTTGTAAGGCGACCACCTTGTTTTAAAAAGACAATTTTAAGATGCAATCTTAATTCAGATATTAAAACTCTGAACGAGATTTTTTTGCACGACCTCCATGCCCAGCCTGAATAAATCTATTGCTTTCATTTGCCCAGCCATCAAGCGGTGCCTCGACCATTGAATCTACCTCTGTGTTTTCGGCTGACCTTTACCTCAGCCTGCAATCCGCCCAAGGACGGGGAGGCTCTCACCAACTATCTAACTACTTCTTTTACTCAGTAAATAGCTCCTCGCATTCTCTGCGTTTTCTATGAAGTGTGTTGAGGTTCAGTAGTAGACTCGATTTTCCTCGGGACAGTAGCTTGTTACCCACACCTTCCTTTACCTCTCCTTCTGACAGCGCGATATCTCAGTCCGCGCCTTCATCGTTGCACATTGGTTGGGGTGCCAGCGTGATCTCCTAGAGGGAGGATTTTTGTGATTGCCAGCTTTTACTCCCTGATAGATAACAGGCCTGTGCGCATGTGTGGCCACCTCGTCCCTGTTAGGCGCCCACAGCTGCTCTTCTTATTTGCATGCGAGTTGTCCTGAGATAAATGTCGGGTTGTCTTTACTACATGGTAGCATTAGGGTAGGTTTTAGTGTCCCAATATTATAAATATATGTCATTTATAATACGTTAGCGTTTACAATTATTGTTACTTTTAAACATGGTCATGTTAAACGTTTTTATTTTATATGTTGTCAATTTAATTACGATGTTTCTTGTTAATTTTAAATATGAAGTGATTTATAATTATGATGTCATTTTAATCACTGTTATTTTTAACATGGTCATGTTAAACATTGTTCTTTGTAAATGTTGTCATTTTAATTACGATGTTACTTTGCTAATTTTAAATATGAGGTGATTTATAATTATGAGGTCATTTTAATCACTGTTATTTTAAACATGGTCATGTTAAACATTGTTATTTTTATATGTTGTCATTTTAAATACGATGTCACCTTGCTAATTTTAAATATGAGGTGATTTATAATTGTGATGTCATTTTAATCCCTGTTATTTTAAACATGGTCATGCTTAAACATTGTTATTTTTATATGTTGCCATTTTAATTATGATGTTACATTGTGATTTTAATATGATGTTAGTTGTAAATATGATGTTAGTTT
>JASDQU010751443.1:26698-40635 GCA_032191745.1 Picea mariana
GACGTGTACTCCATAATCTCTAATTTATAGAAAAAGAAAATAATTTATGGAGAAGGGTAGGGATGAGAGACACTTGTAAAAGAGAGAAATTTTTAGGGTTTCATTAAAAACTTAAATTTATTATGATTTAGGGTTTGAGGGGCATAAAAAGAAGGGAGGAAGGGAGAAAGAGGGGAGAGCTATTAGGTATTGTTATGCTGTCAAAATGGGAAACTGGACTGATTGCTTGTGAGGAGTTGGGGAATTTCTTAGCTGTGTTAGAGTGGTACCTCAGCCTTGGAGGTGAGATGGGAAGCTAGGTTACTGTCTGGATTGTGTGTGGCCCCTTTGCGGCTTGGGGGGCTGAGGGGGAAGCAGAGTACCCCTAGCGTTTGGCTGGGAGGTACCGGTGTAGTCGCTACGGTCGGCAAGCGGGAGCGGCACGGAGCAGGAGCGGCAAGAAGCACCCAGTACATTATTCGACGTGGACAATAAGGCTATGGTATGGTTTTTTTCTTGATAGAATAGGATGTTTTACGATTTATGTTGGTATTAGAACATGGTTTGTAAATGGATTAATGGTCGTTTTATTTATTACACTGCAAATGAAATAAAATATGTTCTCCATGTGTTGTCCTTGTGGATCGATGCATAATGGGTAGGTTTCTAAAAGTATTTCTTCCTAGTTCTGTGCAGAGGTAAATAAACGTTTTTTACCAACTGTAATCTCCCTCTTACTTGAAGGGTACAAGACTAGTTGTATAGTTTAGTTATTGTTGAAATTTTTAGGGCTAGATGGATAATTGACTGGAACCCTTCCCTTCCACTGTCAAGCAGGATCGAACCACCCAGGTCCTTGGGAATGGTATCGTGCTATCCCTTCCACCCAATGATCTACCCCCATGACCTTGTTGTGCGTGGGCTCTATGCTTTTTTTGGGAATTTGAAGGCGTACCCTTTTTCTGTAACTGAAACTCTGCTTTTAATTGATGGCGATATTTAATTATGAAGGGGCGCCCATAGTATGAAATGAAAACTTTCTTTTCCTAAACTAATCACCTCACAGGCTCAACATTCCGTAAGGAATTGTTTCATTCCAGTTCTGGAATTGGTGCCCACCGGTGCACTAAACACGTTTTAGTTTAGTCGACCTCCCGCGACCACCTACTGTCTAGATCTCATACCAGGCCCCTGTTGTAGACTCTGCCACCAACTCTTTACTTTTGGTGCATTGGCAAGCGTTGGATCCTATTATAGGCCTTCTGTACTCTCCCCTCGGCTCAGGCTACGGCCGTGGATATGATCCTAGTGCGATTAATTGAGGGTGAGTACGTGCAGGTTTTACTGTATTTGGGGGGCATTAAACTATGCGTTGTTGGCGGATTACATAGCTCGACGACTCGTATTAGCTCCTGGCGTTTGAATACCATCCTTGGGTGATGATATTTTGGGTGAAGTATTTTCTTTTACCAGATTAATTTTTTTTAGATTGGAGTCGTGCGTCAAGTTCCAATGATTGGCAAGTGGCGGTTGATTGACGATGACTGTTCAATTTCGTTGGATCAGTTTAATGGTAGCAGTTTAATCGAATTATATCAGTTATAACAATCTCTACGATTATAGCTTTATGTATATCAAAGTACATGAGATTATATGTGATGTTAGTTTTATCCGTCTCTGCGATTATGGGAAGATTAATTGATTTATATCAGTTTAATTAATGATGTTGTTGTAAGGTGACCACCTTGTTTTAAAAAGGCAATTTTAAGATGCAATCTTAATTCAGATATTAAAACTCTGAACGAGATTTTGTTGAACGACCTCCACGCCCAGCCTGAATGAATCTATTGCTTGCATTCACCCAGCCATCAAGCGGTGCCTCGACCATTGAATCTACCTCTGTGTTTTCGATTGACCTTTACCTCAGCCTGCAATCCGCCCAACGACGGGGAGGCTCTCACCAACTATCTAACTACTTCTTTTACTCAGTAAATAGCTCCTCGCATTCTCTGCATTTTCTGTGAAGCATGGTGAGGTTCAGTAGTAGACTCGATTTTCCTCGGGACAGTAGCTTGTTACCCATGCCTTCCTTTACCTCTCCTTCTGACAGCACGATATCTCAGTCCGCGCCTTCATCGCTGCACATTGGTTGGGGTTCCAGCGTGATCTCCTAAAGGGAGGATTTTTGTGATTGCCAACTTTTACTCCCTGACAGATAACAGGCATGCGCGCATCCGTGGCCACCTCGTCCCTGTCAGGCGCCCACAGCTGCTCTTCTTATTTGCATGCGAGTTGTCCTGAGATAAATGCCTGTTTGTGTTTACTACATGGTAAAATTAGGGTAGGTTTTAGTGTCCCGATATTATAAATATATGTCATTCATAGTACGCTGGCGTTTATAATTACTGTTACTTTTAAACATGGTCATGTTAAACATTTTTATTTTATATGTTGTCAATTTAATTATGATGTTGCTTGTTAATTTTAAATATGAGGTGATTTATAGTTATGATGTCATTTTAATCACTGTTATTTTTAACATGGTCATGTTAAACATTGTTCTTTGTAAATGTTGTCATTTTAATTACGACGTTACTTTGCTAATTTTAAATATGAGGTGATTTATAATTATGAGGTCATTTTAATCACTGTTATTTTAAATATGGTCATGTTAAACATTGTTCTTTTTATATGTTGTCATTTTAAATACGATGTCACCTTGCTAATTTTAAATATGAGGTGATTTATAATTGTGATGTCATTTTAATCCCTATTATTTTAAACATGGTCATGCTTAAACATCGTTATTTTTATATGTTTCCATTTTAATTATGATGTTACATTATGATTTTAATGTGATGTTAATTGTAATAATGATGTTAGTTTTATATATTGACAATAGGGTCAGGATAGTGTCATGTTAGTGGAAAGGTTACTAACATCATACTGATATGAATAATGTAAATGTAATACCCTCGCCCTTGGAAAAATGCTATGTAGCCTTGATAACATAGGAACGTAAGGATGTTGTTATTTGTTTACAATGATGTGGTAGTATAATGTAATGGTGAGGTTAATTCATTGTAAGGACATTTAATTCTTTTATATTTTCAACACAAAGGGTAAGGCCCTTAAGCTAAGGGAAATAATTAATTTAGATCTACCTTATGCTAATGTACTCGTGGTTAATAAAATTAAATGGAGAAATTGGCTAATAATCGATCACGGTTGAATCATAGACATTGCCTTGTCATTAATTTTGTGGTCGTTATCTGAGTCCTTTTGCCTCACGCCTCTCGTGAGGACGTGGTTTCTCACTTACTTATGGTCGATGATCGTCATTAAAAACATGTTGTTATGGTTGTACGTCGTATTTCGTCTGGTGGTGTTCGTCTTGCTTGTGCCTTGTTCGTAGTTGGGTTACTAGTTTCTGCCTGAGCAGTAGGCCAGGAGCCTATCTGACCTTCTCTCTCTCTGGAGCAGAGAACTAAGATTAAACGCCCTGCTTTCCTGTGCAGAAATAGTAAGATCTACTACTATGGATCCTTCCCTCTGTGTTCATACTGTGCATAACCCAGTATGTCGTTAAATGTTTTGCATTGTGCGCCTTGTGTCTATGGTCATTATCGCTTGCAGTTATGCATTTTGTGCCTTCAGTCTTCTTGTGGTTGCGTCTTGTTGGTTGTCGAGTGGTGACGTGGAGTCAAGTGTGTCTGTTACCTCTACACGCACGCACACACCTTAAAGAAAAAAAAATTGCACCTGTTAACATACTTGTTGTCGTAACGAGGAGGTTCGTTACATTATCCCTCTTGAATTATCATTAATTGTTAAATGCCATCATGATATTATAAGACACCAGATACATAACCATACACACTATGTTTGAGTTTTCTTGCTTTCATAGATTAGAGGATAGTTTCCTTGCTTTTGTAGATTAGAGAATAGTCTTCTTGCTTTGGTAGATTAAAGAATAGTTTCTTATCATAGATTAAAGATTAGTTGTTAATTACTTTTATTGTCATAATGCTTTCAATTGAGTAGATTAAGATTTCCTTTCATAAATTAGAAGTAGTCATGAAGTTTAAGTTAATAATAGAGTTCACTTGCTTCTTAGCTTAATAGTTGCTTATTGAGTAATATTAATTAGTTTACTTGTTGTAGAAGTTATCATAGGTTAGTTAGTTGTTTGCTTGCTTGTTTACTTGCTTTAATAGGGTAGTTGCTTGCTTTTCTATTTTTCTTTGATAGGGTAGTTGCTTCTCTATTTTATTTTCTTTCATAGGATAGTTGCTTATTGAATTTGAATAGGCTAATTAAAGTAGTTTGTTGTTATTATTGTTTATTAGGTAGATAAGTTTCTTTTGCTTATTGTCATGATTAAGTTAATTTTCTTTAGGTTGGGTTTTAATTTTCTTTCTTAGAACTATCCATCGATCCTTTGTTCAAAGGTTACTTAGAGTACATAGTTTAAGTTTTGCTTGATAGGGTTTGATCATTAATAGTCTTTTCTTGAATAGATTAGCTTTTAAATAGCCCATTTCCTTAGTTAGACTATACTACCTCCGGCCATTCTACCTTGGCATATATATTTCTACAAATCTAAGTTTACTTACCCCGGGTTGAGAATATAATTGAGGGTTTTTAGTGTGTTTTTAGTGCATATAGAACACCCATCATTTTTGGTGCCATTGCCGGGGAGTTGTCTCAAGCTAGGAATTAGATCATTTATAAACCTTAGCATTAGTTTGGTGGTGGGGGAACTTTAATACGAGAGGCAAGGACCTGGGCATCTACTATAGCAAGTTCCCCCAAACCCAATGGTAGTATTTATTTTTATTTTTGTTTGCTTTCATGAACAGACCTAGAGACCCAAAAGGTAGATACATTAAATCTAAATTAGACCTTTCAACCAAGGTTCCTTATGAACTTTTTGGGGGAAGGAATGTTCGACTCATAAAATCCATAGAACAATACCGAACAACAGGAGCTAGCTCAACCCAAAGATCTAAAACAATCTCTAAAGAGACTAAAACAGGGAGCACTATAGAACAAAAGTTGAAGTATCAGTAATAGTGGGACATGAGGCAAGACCACTTGAACCCTCTATAGAACCAAACAACACAACCTTTGTTTCCTTACCACCACTAGTAGAATGAATTTTAAGCTGACCATTAGTTTGGAAGAACTCTCTCAAATCCTAGCAACAACTGGGATCTCTTCTTTTCAGGAAGAACACATCTTGACAATAGTCAAGAACTTATCTACCTATCCAAAAATATTAGAAGAATCAAGGTCCTATGAGATACAAAATGATTTTCCTTGCCAAAATGCGAAGGAAGATGAAAAATTATGGACTACATCCAGTGGAGAGTGATCATTAAGACTTGAGATTGAGGATTTGTCAACATCCATCTCAGCAGATCCTTTATGTACTTCAGAAATCAATCATCCAGAAGAAGAGGATATGCATAGCATGATGACGGAGAGCATAGAAATTACTATTGATGAACATCAAGATTACATTGAAATTTGGTTTCAAGAGGTTATCAGGCCACAATGCTATTCTCTTCTTCAACACCTTCTGATGACAAAACAAGTAGGTAGATTGGTTCTTCATATCTAGGCAATCACTGTGGTAGCATTTTTATATGTGGATATGAGTATGTTTCTTATCTTTCTTCGCACATGGTTACATTGGAAAAGTTCTTACAATTGAATAAATATTTTCCTTTCCTTTTAGGTAGGGTAGGATAATAAATAAAAGGTGTGTGTTGTTAGTTTAGCTTAAAGTTTAATGCAACCTAATTTCAAATTTTATTTTAATAAAACAACTATGAGATACATGTTCTAGTGACTTGATCTCATTGATCTGATTAGTTTTTTATATTTTAGAGTGTGGTTTTTTACGAACAATTCTAGAGATTTATGTAGGTATTTATTTCACCAGGAGTAGACAGTTTCAAGGAAATATAGAAGGATTTTTCTTCAAAAAAATAGTATATTTGAACCTTGTTGTCTTCTAAGCATCAAATGAATAATGACTTGTTGTAATTAGAAATATTTTTGCAAAGACTTTCATCTTCTTTTTCCCAAGGAATCTCAAAAAGCAGTTGCTCTTGAATGTTCACCTCTATATAAGGAAGTGATACCATAACCATCAAGCTTAGAGGTCACTCATATAGTTTTCCCAAGAAACCTGATTAAGTGAGTAAAGTATCTTTATTAAAGAGTAACAAGGAGGTCTGATTAGCGGTTAGTCATGGAAACATTACAATAAATTACAAAAGAAGAAAGTGAGTTGAGCTTAGAAAAACCTTTCTATTCTTTCTCAATGGTACCATCCACCACACACTAAATAGCTTGATTATATCATATCTTTATATAGGCCACGTCTGCTTAAGTACCCCTTACATCATAACAATCACTAAGGAATATAACATAAATTCATCTTCTAACATAAATACCATCCCAATTGTAAAAAGGAAAAAAAGAAAAGTTGTTTTCAAAGTTGTCCCCCCATCTTCTTGCATAAAGCAATCTTATACTAAAATCTTAAAAGATAGAGGTCCAGTCTCTGAGAGTGTAAAAGGCTAACCCGTCGGGATACTGAACAGGTCTGCTGGCAGTGGGTATCGACCTGTGGTACAACTAGGTAAACCCACCAAATTACTGAATAAGCTTGTTGGCAGTGGGGCATTCTACCTAGCGAGGATGATAATATGAAAAAAATATAAATAATAAATTTAAACTTGTCCTAATGTATAACATTACTTGTAGAAAAAGATGACATGAATTATGTATGGTTAAGATAAGGTTAATGAACTCCATAAACTTGAAATTGGGAACTAACTCTGAGACTATATTGAAACTCTCTTGCCTACATGTTCTTATCTATATATAGGATCTCTTATCCTATAGGTGGGAAAATCTTTTAACCGTCTCGTCAAACCAATCTGTGAAATTTATCTCTACACTTAACAAGCTGTAAATATTCGACTATTGGGAGAACTAACTAGTTTCCTATATTTTTTATTGTGAGGTGTCACAATACTTAGGTGTGGTGGAGGGGTTCATGAACTAACAAATGATAACATTGCCTAGAAGAAGTAAATATTTGTAAAAATTTATGTGTGTTGTTTTCATAACAAATGATATTATATCAACAGTTATTTTATTTTTGAAATGTTAATTCCCTATGTGTTATAAATTGTTGTACATTTCCTTAACAGACCACTTAACGGGTTTATTTTCATTATAAACTGTTCATTACAGAGTTATGATTACCTGCCTTATAGAATGCGAGATAGAGGAATGAATTGTGTGAGAACAATGGAAAAACAAATAATAATGGAACACTCTTAGCCTTGCTCTACTCCTATTCACTATGTTCATGGTCTCTGAGGAATCAATTGCCTCAGCGACAAATCTCCCAAGAGTTGGAGACCGTTGGTTTAAACACCACCAATTTCCAAGAGAAAGCTAAAATAGGGTTTTCAAAACTGAATTTCAGAACATCTCTAGAGATAAGGGATACTCTAAGGAGTGGATAAAAGAGGAGCTAATCAACCCTCTCATAGTCATCACCAGATGGATTACAAGTGAAGGTAGATATTCTGTCTTTAAAGCATGTCACTTTCGATTATTATCTCTCTTTAAGTTCAATAAGCCATTGAATTTTCCATTTTACTTATTAAAGAGTCTTGAGAGGATGTATTCCCAAGTGTGGAAGAATTTAACCAATCCCCATAACATCATATTTCACCATGGAATTATCAAACTACTTATCTTAGCCGAGTTGGAAAAACAGGGGAAAATGTGGGATGAGTTCATTTACCAATTTGCAAAACCTCATCTTACAATCAAGAATAGAAAGAAGACTCTTGATATAGGTATTGTTACTCTACCCAAAACCTCATGTTCAAGATATTACTTTACCCGACCAAAATTCCAAGAAACTTGTTGATACCCTTGCATCCTCATCGGGCAAGAAGACCAAGAAGCCTATTGCTAACCCCCCACTAAAAACAGTAAAGACCAAGAAGCCTATTACTAATTCATGGTATGAGGACATGCCATATCCTCGGTCTGGGGGGAGTTTCCTGAGCTAAAAAACACTAAGCACTACCCATTTGTATAGCAAACCCATGAGAAGAGGAAGTAGGATTTCTGTCAAAAAAATTTCATACTGTCTTTTTACAATGTCTTGAGATATTATATCAACAGTTGCTTGTATTGGTATGCTAAATTATATACTGCTAACATCATTGTGTGTTTTATAATATTGTTGTGCATTTTTATGTTTATACTATATAATACTTCGTATACTTAACTACTCTTTGTGACAAATACAAGATAACAAATGCTAAATACTTACTGCCATCTATATTACAAGCTTATGAAAAGAGGAACAATTGTTTGAATTGTTACAGATCGATGAAAGGAAATAAAAATTATCTTGTTCACCATGAATACTAGTACAATACAAGCCTTTTTTTAGTATCTATCAGTTCTATCAGTCACCAGTGATCAAATTTACTCTTTCATATGATTGATAGGGTTATTAGGTCAAATTGTTATATTTTCAAAATAAAATTATCAAATAAAATTTGACATCTCTTGGTTGTAAAATGGTCATTGGTGTGTCTAGGTGTCATTACTACTCCCTCCACTCATCCAAGGTCATAAATTTTCATCATGGTCATGTCATCATTCCTTGTCATAAATTTTCAAATGATTGTGTTGGTCAAAGTTCTACTTGAAAATTAGATTCTGAATTAAGGAATATGAATTTGCCAAATGTGAAAGACATTTTTTTCAATAATAGACCAAGAAACAAAAACCTCCTTTATTTTATGCACAAGTCTTATTATTTGAGATAAATTCCCCAAATATAGTCGTTATAGGAGGGTTCCTGCACATTTGGACAACTTGACTTCAAGTCAGTTTTTCAGAGGTTTTGACAAGGCATTTGAAGTTCTTGATGGTTCCATTGTGTAGTAGAAATCATACCATTTCCATACATACCACTTTCATCCCAAAACTCCTCTGATAAGGTCTCCAAAAACCCTCTCAAAGACCACATTGTGTTTATGTTGAGAGCAAGTTGCGCTTCTGTAATTTTTGAGTAACCAACTTCAAGATTGGATTATGAACAAATGGGAAATTATTTTGAAACTTGGAGGATGTTTCGGTTCATACAATACCCGAAAACAATAACCTCTCTCAGTTTTTGAATATACATTCTGGTTTTGGATATATTCAATTCTCTTAGAGGCCTAGTTTTTCATCAAATAAAACACTCTGTTTTTCCTATTTTAGGCATGTTTTCTTGTCGTGTTTTCCTAACAACTAGAAGTGAATTTTTGAATCACAAGAGACATTTTTATCAAGGAAATATTCAAAAACAAAAAACTCTCTCAGTTGTTACAAAATATTTATTGTCTTGTAGTTACAGGTGTCACTTTGTTACCTATTTTTCAAAAGTTCACCAGGCCAGAACTTTTGCGCTTATGGGAAGACACTTTTGGAACTAATTTTGCAGAGGTTAAATTGTTGTTTTGCATGGTTTAAAGGATCAAGGGTATAATATACATCTCAAGGCTTATTCACATGTCATCAGAATCCTCCAAAAACTACAAACCCTCCAGTTGAAACTTAGATAGCAGGAAACATTGAGTCGTCATTTACGCCATGATAACATTGTCCTACAAGCCAAGATGAATTCTCTACAACATTTGGTTGATGATATTAATGCCACCAATAATAGTATATGGATGCAATTGAACCATCACAAAAGGCCCAAGACAAAATCCCCCAGGCAAGAGGGAGAAGATTGTAAAGCTAATCCACCCCCTCCTTCGCAAGTCTAGTTATGTTGGGTAATGCATTTTTGCTTGTAGTGGGACCTACAAAATCTTATGTATGGGGGTAATGTTGGGCCGCTGATGTGATTTATTTAATGAAGTTAATTAGATCCTTTTTGGCCAAATAGGTATATGCATTTTCTTGTTTTGAAGAGTTTTTGAAGAGCTTTTGTGTCAAATCGCTATTATCCATACCAGGTATGAGTGATTCATGTTTTGTGATGATTTTGAGTATAATTCAACATGTTTTTATGATTCCAAGAAACTAATTCACGTTTTGTGTGTCACAGGGAAAAATCACAGCATGTTTTTCTATCCATCACTCCATCCGGTACTCCATCTAGCACTCAGTCCGGTACTCTATCCGACACTGCGTTGGGCATTCCATCCTGCACAAAAACCATGGGAGAATTGGTAGTTATCATATTGGTGTCCAGCGATGGGAGAATCAAAGACATGGGTTTTTCTTGTTCCCGTGGCGTACAACTATTGAGCTTCTGACAACTCTATTTGGGTTGTTATGCAGGGTGATTATTGGCTCACCTTATTTCTAGAAGCCATTGGCAATTAGGGCATAATAAATGTGATTTGTTATTTTTAGAGAGATTCTACCCTTCCCGTGGTCGACCTCTCAACTTGTAAAATTATAAATACCACTTCAGTGGTCAGACAAATAGAGTTAGAGAGAAAAAGACAGTTCAACCCTGTTTTTCTATTTTCACATACATTTTGCTAAAACTGTGTAAAGACTGTATTTTTTATTTTAATGGTGAGTTCGGGTTGTTGAGCTCGTGGTTCACCTTTGAAGAGTAGCCACGACTTGTCGGGGGGGCCACCAACTATTTGGGTGAATATCCAATTAGTTTTCTTGTGAATTGAATAGTATAGTTGTCATTTTTATTCATTTCTTGTGCATCTGTTTTTATCTTTCTTACTTACCGTGTAATTACTGTTTATAGTTTAATTGTTTTAGTTTCTTGTTCCAGGTTTCTTATGAAGAATAATTAATATTCCATGTATTTCTAACTAAATATGAAACAAATTAAGCTTAAGCCACTAACCCTTGTGTGATTAGATGATAGTTAGAATTTATGCATGCTGAAATAGAGTTTAAAACAGAGTTAAAACAAAGTTTTTAGTTTATGGTTTCTTTGGCAAGTTTTGGTGGATGGATAGTTTTTAGTTTGGTTATATAATTGTTGTTTAGTTTTTCTCATTTAATTGTTAGTTAGTTTGCTTATTTTCATATGCTGAAATAGTATTTAATTTATGTTTTATGAATATTTCCTCTTTTGTAATTTGAATTGTTACAATAGAATTAGTTCAATTTATTTTCATGCAATTTGATTTTCTAGACTTAGGTTGCAATTTCAATTCAAAGTTGATTATTTAATTTAGATTTCAGTTATGAATCTTAGTATGAATTTGCTTAATTAGTATAGAATGCAATTGAATTTACTAGAATAGTGTTTTTACACTATTGATGATTAATGCATGATTGAATAATCACATGGATATGCATAATAGTTAATGTTGGTTCTATAATGGCTAAGTTCTTACTGGATTGTCTAATTCACACTTTTCACTTTTCTATCCAAGTCAATATCGAGTTTATCCCTCTTGAATTATCATTAATTGTTAAATTCCATCGTGATATTATAAGACACCGGAGACATCACCATCAACACTATGTTTGAGTTTTCTTGCTTTCATAGATTAGAGGATAGCTTCCTTGCTTTTCTAGATTAGAGAATAGTCTTGTTGCTTTAGTATATTAAAGAATAGTTTCCTAGTATAGATTAAAGATTAGTTGTTAATTACTTTTATTGTCATAATTCTTTCAACTGAGTAGATTAAGATTTCCTTTCGTAAATAGGAAGTAGTTGTGAAGTTTAATTTAAGAATAGAGTTCACTTGCTTCTTAGCTTAATTAGTTTCTTATTGAGTAATCTTAATTAGTTTACTTGTTATAGAAGTTATCATAGGTTAGTTAGTTATTTTATTTCTTGTTTACTTCCTTTAATAGGGTAGTTGTTTGCTTGTCTATTTTGCTTTGATAGGGTAGTTGCTTGTATATTTTAATTGCTTTCATAGGATAGTTGCTTATTGAATTTGAATAGGTTAATTAAAGTAGTTTGTTGTTGTTATAGCTTATTAGGTAGATATTTTTCTATTTTTTATTGTCATGATTAAGTTAATTTTCTTTAATTATGGTTTTCATTTTCTTTCTTAGGACTATCCATCGATCCTTTGTTCAAAGGTTACTTAGGGTAGATAGTTTAAGTTTCTTTGATGGGGTTTGATCATTAATAGTCTTTGCTTGAATAGATTATCTTTTAAATAGTTGATTTCCTTAGTTAGACTATACTAACTCCAGCCTTTCTACCTTGGCATATATATTGCTACAAATCTAAGTTTACTTGCCCTAGTCTGACAATTTAATTCAGGGTTTTTAGTGTGTTTTTAGTGCATATAGAACACCCATCATTTTTGGTGCCGCTGCCGAGGAGTTGTCTCAAGGTAGGAATTAGATCACTTCTAACCCTTAACATTAGTTTGGTGGTGAGGGAACTTTAAGAAGAGAGGTAAGAACTTGTGCATCTGCTATAGCAAGTTCCCCCAAACCCAATGGTAGTATTTCTTTTTCTTTTTGTTTGCTTTCATGAATGGACCTAGAGACCCAAAAGGTAGATACATTAAATCTAAATCAGACCTTTCAACCAAGGTTCCTTCCGACCTTTTGGGGGAAGGAATGTTCCACTCATAAACTCCACATATCGATACCGAACAATAGGAGCTAGTTCAACCCAAAGAGATAAAACAGTCTCTGAAGAGACTAAAATAGGGAGCACTATAGAAAAAAATTTGAAGCATCAGTAATAGTGGTACATGAGGCAAGACCACTCAAGCCCTCTTTAGAACCAAACAACACAACCTTTGTTAATTTACCACCACCAGGAGAATGAATTTGAAGGTGACCATTAGTTTGGAAGAACTCTCTCAAATCCTAGCAACAGATGGGATCTCTTCTTTTTAGGAAGAACACATCTTGACAATAGTAAAGAACTTGTCTACCTCTTCGAAAATATTAGAAGAATCAAGGTTCTATGAGCTAAAAAATGATTTTCCTTGCAAAAATGAAAAGGAAGATAAAAAATTGTGGACTACATCCAGAGGAGAGAAACCATTAAGACCTGATATTGAGGAGTTCTCAACATCCATCTCAGTAGATCCTTTATGTACTTCATAAATCAATCATCCAGAAGAAGAGGATCTGCATAGCATGATGAAGGAGACCATAGAAATTGCTGCTCATGAACATCAAGATTACATTGAAATTTGGTTTCAAGAGGTCATCAGGCCACAATACTATTCTCTTCTTCAACGCCTTCTCATTCCAAAACAAGTAGGTTGGTTGGTTCTTCATATCCAGGAAATCACTGCAGTAACTTTTTTATATGTGGATATGAGTCTGTTTCTTATCTTGCTTCAGACATGGTTACATTGGAAAAGTTCTTAGACTTGAATAAATATTTTCCTTTATTTTTAGGTAGGGTAGGATAATAAATAAAAGATGCATGTTGTCAGTTTAGCTTAAAGTCCAATGCAGCCTCATTTTACATTTTCTTTTAATAAAGAAACTATGAGATACATGTTCCAATGACTTGATCTCATTGATCTCATTATTTTTTTATATTTTAGAGTGTGGTTTTTGACGAACATTTCTATAGATTTCTGTAGGTATTTATTTCACCAGTAGTAGACAGTTTCAAGGAAATATAAAAGAAGGATTTTTCTCCAAAACATTTCTATATTTGAACCTTGTTGTCTGCTAGGCATCAAATGAATAATGAATTGCTGTAATTAGCCATATTTTTGCAAATACTTTCATCTTCTTTTTCCCAAGGCATATCAAAAAGAAGTTTATCTTTAACCTTCACCTCTATATTATAAGGAAGTGATATCATAACCATCAATCTTAGAGGTCACTCGTACAATTTTCCCAAGAAACATGAGTAAGTGAGTAAAGTATCTTTATTATAGAGTAACAAGGAGGTCTGATTAGCGGTTAGTCATGGAAACATCACAATA
>JASDQU010751444.1:0-10233 GCA_032191745.1 Picea mariana
GGAAAGAGAACCCCACCAGGAGAAAAATTACAAAAAGCCACCTTTGGGTGAGGCTGGGTGAAAAGAGGGGAGGAACCCACAGTAGGAAAAGCATCCATCCCCAAAAATACTGACGAAAGCAACAAATCAGAAGTTAAAGAAGAAGCAACCGGAGAAAAACAAGTCTGCAACTTACCCGACACCAGGAGAGACCTTGGACAGGCCAATTTGGTGGACTTATGTACCTTTGCTCGATCCAAGTCCATGCTGGTCGAAACAATCTCAATAGTTGCACAGGGGTGCCGCCTCATGTCCCTACCAGAGTCTTGTACCTTTGATACATCCACATGAGCATCCCCAGTTGCCCCAGACCCCAAATCCACATGTCTCAACGCAACACCAGTATCAACATCCAAAGAGCCCCGCAGATTCCCCTTGAAGGGAAAATTGCAATCCGCTACACCATGACCATAGGTATGGCACCTATGACACCTAGAAGGGATGCCTTCATAATCCAAAGGTTGAATAAAGGAACTAGAAGCTGTGATGCAGGAGCATCGCAAGCAAGCACAAAGCGGAGGACAACTGGATACGCACCAACGCACTTTTTTGAAGATATTTTGAATTTCAAAAGGATAGCACATTAATGTAATATCCGGAGAGACATAAGTGCTCTTAAATGTTTTGGGGATTGTAACGCAGATCTTGAGTGGTTGCTCTCATCTGTCGATTGTAGACAATTAATGTAATCAATGTAAAGTAGTTGTAGAGATTTTAATTTGATTAGATAGCTTGAGGTTGTAGGAGGGAAAACTCGAGAAAGCTCCCTCGTATGTATTGTATTGTATCATTATTCTCATTGGTAAGAGAGTAGTAGCAAAAGAGCATAGGAGAGAAGAGAAGAACAAAGACTGTAGAAGTTGTATAAGCAGATAGTTGTTTCCATAGAGAACCCATGTACATAAGCACTTGAGTTAATATAAGAATGCTTTGACTCAATTTCATGGTGTTGTTATGAATAATGTTTTCATCTATTGAATGGTGTGTTTACAATTTGCTTATATACTCTATTATGCATTTGTTTCAGTGCTTTATGTGTATGATTTCATGTCGAATGTATGAAGTCGGTGAGAGGGAGAGTATGAGTTACAATTGTTTCTCTTCCTGAGAATTCCTGCAAGGAGTGCAGTGAAGGTCCGCAAGGAGTACGTTGACGGGATTATGAGTTTTACCTTAGATAAGCTTAGGAGAGATAGGGTTGTTCTTATACCATCAGAAGTGCAAGTGTAGCACAGAGCCGTGCAAGGTGTGCGTAGGCCAGGTTGAAGTATTAGACTTTTTCCAACCAGGTGAGTGGTTGAAGAACTACTGTCTCAAGGAGTGCGCAAAGTTGGAAGATTTCAAATAATCAGAGATTATCGTGAAGGTGCAAGGAGTGCGTTTAAGAGTCCATTGGAATCCTTGAGTTTGCAACCAGCATCAAGCTCAGGAGGGATAGAGTCTTGGAAAATTCAGAGGAAAGACGAGGGTCGAATGCACCTCGCAGAAACCAAGCTCAGGAGGAAGGACGCTAAGTTATTTGGCCAAGAATCTTTGAGATCTTGAACGGACGGTTGAGTTTCTTGGAGGGAGAAACATCGATTTTTCGTGGGCCGTTGGATCCAGTAGATCAGCGAAGAAGTTAAGGCTGAGTGTCTTTCAACACTCGCAAGCTCAGGAGAGATAGAAACCGTTAGATCTAGAGGGACAAGAGTCGTTGATTGGAGATTGGAGTTTCGACATTTTGAAAGTCGAGAGTGTGGAGGAAGTTGTTTCGGAAATCCCTGATATGCGAAATCCCGACGCGATCTAGACCGTTAGATCTTGGGAGGTTCAGAGCTGTTGATCTGTGGAGAGGAAGTCGCGAGTTCAAACTTCGGGAAAAGGAGAATAGTTGCATCGTGAACTCATGAGTTGCGAAATCCTGACACGCTTAGAGGAGAGGCTTTAGGACTTGGCTGGAGGTCATATGGTTGAGGCATAAGGGAGGAGCTAAAGACCCGTTAGCCCATTTCGGGGTTTTAGGAATTAGAGGAGTCGGGGCGACTCACAGCAGGAATCCCAAAATCGCAAAACGCGAAGTCACGAAACATTGAAGAGCCATTTGGGTTAAGTCAATGGTCACGCGGGATAGGGGTTTACGCCTAGTGCTTGTTCACATGGGCGTAACTTCTAAGAAGAACCTGTGGTTTTATTTGTATTGAAGGTTCCAGTGGGAACTAAAGAGCCATTTTGGCTAAGGGAAATAGAAATATCCAAAGACTGGGAGGTCAAGCAGACCCTGCTGAGGTAGGGGTGTTGCATCAGGTGGTATCAGAGCTTACAATCATTGTTTTCTGTAAGCGAGAGAAGACATAAGGCAAGTTATGATTTGAATTTGCGTGGACAGATTTCAACAATGTCGCCGAGGAGACGTCCATAAATGATGACGCACGCACCCTCCACAACCCTGCAGGTCGGAAGGTCCACGTCAACATGATCTTTTCTTTACCACTGGCCTGAAGAGCTCTCAACAATAGCTCTTCTATTTCCCTTTCGGGAAATCTGCACCCACAACAAATTCTCGCGGGATCCCCTCTTTGCACATAGGAGATCGGATTTCGCACTTTTGCGAATCTATTGGTCAAGCGCCCTATCTCCAGATCTCCGAAACCCGAAAACAGTCAACGCTAACCCTTCCTCCTTCTCTTTCGGACTTTTCCTTATCGCGATTTCGGCGGTCGCGGTGTCAAGCAACTTGTTTCCCGCGATTCCCGAAACTCAATATTCCGAATTTCTGACGCGCTCACAAGGTTGACTTTTCAACACCCCTTTACTCCATCGGGACTTCGGACTTCGCGATATCGCGAATCCTAATGCAAAGAATTCATAACTTCACTCCTTGAAACTCTAAAATGATCAACGGAGTTTGACTCTGTGTCAATAGTGCGCCACCTGTCCACTCACTGACTCCTATGTGGCCCACACAAATCCTTTTAGCTTTTCGGAACTTCGCGTTTCGTGATTTTGCGATTCCCATTGCAAAGTTTACGGGACTTCAACCTACGAAACCCCGATATAGAAATCCACATGTAAATCCAATGGCCCTTGTGGCTCGGATCTACGGTCCTACTCCTCCTGAGCTTTAGAACCTTTAGAGATACTCGCGGTAACTCCCCTCCTCCTCTGTGAGATCTAACGGCTCACGGGACTTTGCGAATTCTCTTTAGAGAATTTCAACCGTCCGTCCTTCCTCTGAGAACTTCTGCACAACTAACCAAGGTGTTTCTCTTCGTGAAACTTGTCCTCCTGCAGCCCCTCGTCACTATGCCTTCTTTTAACTCCTTCTGAACTTTCCACAACTCTGCGTCTTTTAGAAAAACCCTTGCACGCACTCCTTGCGGCAGACTTTCAACCACTTCCAAGTGTTGAAAACCTTCGAATCTGCACACATTTGTAGCAGTAATCTCTCAATACTCCACTCAGGTCCACAACCCTGAGACCTAACTCGGCCTGCGCACTCCTTGCACGACTTTTGTGCCCAACTGCACTTCTGTGGAAATGAGAACAAAAGCTTTCTCTCCTGAGCTTTAGAGACAAACCCCTGAACCCTTTGTCAATGCACTCCTTGCAGACAATTCAACCGCACTCCTTGCAGGAACTCTTGCTCAGATAGAGAAACAATTGAAACTCATTCCTTTTCCCTTTCCTCTTAGATTTCAAACATTCAACAAGAAATCATTCATACATAGCGTAAAAACAATTTCACGATAGAAAGGGTAAACATTCATGAGCATAACATTCAAAGATGCATACACAAAGAATATATGAACACCATGAATCTGAATCACAACTTTTTTTGTATTAATTCAGAACTGTTGTGCATGGAGTCTGCTACACAGCTCTCTCTCTCTCTGTATCTCCTCCTATGCTTTTTTTTTTTTTTTTTGATAATGTTACAACACACAATGAGGGTGTCTATATCCCGTTTCCCTCTTGTGCTCTATAACTGTGTAATCTAACATTCAATTCTATCTACCTGCATTTACTACTATAAATGCCTCCTACCTACTAAGGACGAGAGAAAATCGCTCAAGGTCCGACTACATTATACAAGTGCCCTCCACTTGATGTTTCATTAATGGTTCAAGATATTTCAAAATTTGTGTTGGGCGCTTTTCCAGCTGTCTGTTGTCTCCACGCTGGCTCACTTGAGATGCTCCTGCATCATACTCCCTCGCTTGAAAACTTTCATGGGCTCCTGTCCATGAGCTCACGTATGGTGTGTCCATGCCTCTGCATCTTTGCTTTGTTCTCCTAGCTGGCATCTTCAACTGGATGGCCCTTCCACTTGACCAAATATTCAAAGTATTCTTTCCACCTGGTTTTCTTGCTCACTCTTTTGTCCAGTATGCATTCCATCTGCGGCCTTTCTGCAACTGGCATCTGCTTTGTCCACTGGATCACTGGCTGTTCATTTCCTATCCCTGTTTCCTCGGCTTTATACGGGTACAAATCTGAGATATTGAATATCGGAGAAATTCCGATCCCATCGGGTAATTCAATCTCGTAAGCATTTGTCCCAAACTTCTTCAAGACCCTACATGGTCCGATTTTCTTCCTCTTCAGTTTGTTATATGTTCCTCTCGGAAACCTTTCCTTTCTCAAATGTGCCAGAATCAAATCACCAACCTCAAACTGAAGTTGTCTTCTGTGCTAATCTGCTCTACACTTATATTCCTGGTTCGAACTCCGCAGTCGCTCCTTCACCTGGCTGTGAAGTTCTTTCATCGCCTCTGCGAAATCTTCTGCACTAGCACTCCTAGTTGCAATCTGTTATGAATCCCTCAATTCATAAATTCCTCTCGGCTGCATGCCATAGACAACTTGAAATGGACTTTGCCCTGTGCTCCTATTAACTGAGTCGTTATAAGAAAATTCTACCCGTGGTAATATGTTGTCCCACTGGCTGTGGTGTTCTGTCACCAAGCTTCTCAACAAGTCTCCCAGACTTTTGTTCACCGCTTCTGTCTGTCCATCCGTTTGAGGATGATAAGTTGAACTAAAAGATAGGTTAGTTCCCAGCTTGTTCCATAAGGTCCTCTAGAAGTGTCTTATGAACTTGGTATCTCGATCTGAAACTATACTCCTTGGCAAACCGTGAAGTCGAACGACTTCTTTGAAAAACAGGTTCGCAATGTGAGTTGCGTCACTGGTCTTCTGACATGGAATGAAGTGTGCCATCTTGGAAAATATATCCACCACCACAANATGGGCAATGGTTGATAAAACCCCGCATTCTGTTTTCTTCCCTTTGAATGCTGGCAAATTTTGCATCTGTCCACGAATCTCTTGATGTCTGCTCGCATTCCCAGCCAAAAATATGACTCATTCAATTTTGCGAACGTCTTGTCGTGACCAAAGTGTCCTGCCAATCCTCCACTGTGTTTCTCCTTTAGCAAATTCTCCCTCATGGAGCATTTCAAAATACACAATTGATTATCTTTAAACAATAATCCTTCCTGGATCATGTATTCTGTCCATTGGCTTCTATCCCTGAGAATTGGATTCTCAGTTGTTTCGTACGCCTCCTTAAAATCTGGATCATTTCCGTACATGTCCCTGAGATCATTAAAACCCAACGTTTTGACTCTGAACTCCTGCAATAGTAAACACTTCCTGCTCAAAGCATCAACAACTTTGTTAGCAGTACCAGAAATATGTTTAATCACAAAAGTGAAATTCTGCATATACTCAACCCATTTTACATGTCTGTGATTCAACTTTTCCTGTTGAGTCACAAACTACAATGCATGATTGTCACTGTACAAGACAAACTCCTTCGGGATCAAGTAATGCCTCCATTTCTTCAATGCCTGGATGATAACATAAAACTCCTTATCATAAGTGGAGTATTTCACCTTCGCTTCATTCAGCTTCTCGTTGAAGTATGCTATCGGCCTGTCTTCTTGACTCAAGACTGCCCCGATTGCAAACCCACTTGCATCGCATTTCACTTGAAATGTCTTCTGGAAATCCGGCAACACCAAAACTGGTTGTTCCGTGATCTTCCTCTTCAACAAATTATAACTCTTTTCAGCTTCTTTAGTCCAGTGAAAATACTTGTGTCTTTTCTTCACTGTGTCCATCATTGGTGCACTAATTCCACTGAAATTCCTAATGAAATTTCGGTAGAAACTAGCCAATCCATGAAAACTTCTCACCTCAAAGATATTCTTCAGTGATGGCCAATTCTTGATTACCTCTACCTTATCTGGATCCATCCTCAACTCATCTGCGGAAATAAAAAATCCCAAATAAATGAGCTCTGTCTTCATGAATGAGGATTTCTTCATGTTTATCAACAACTTCTCCTGTTGTAATCTCTGCATCACTATAGCCAAATGTTTCAGATGCTTTGCCACGGTTTTACTGTAAACCAGTATGTCATCTAGATATACGATAACAAATTTTCCGATGAACTCCTTTAGGACTTCTTTCATCAACCTCATGAAGGTACTCGGCGCATTTGTTAAGCCAAACGGCATAACAAGCCATTCATACAACCCTTCGTTGGTTTTGAATGCTATCTTCCACTCATCACCTTCTCTCATGCGAATTTGATGATAACCGCTTTTCAAATCAATCTTTGAAAAGTATTTTTCTCCATTCAAGCAATCCATCAGATCATCCATCCTTGGCAATGGAAATCTGTACCTAATGGTTATCTTGTTAATCGCCCTCGAGTCAGTACACATCCTCCAGCCTCCGTCTTTCTTCGGACTGAGTATTGTTGGAACAACACATGGACTCAAGCTTTCTCTGACCAACCCTTTGTCCAACAACTCCTGGACTTGTCTTTTGACCTCTTCATTTTCTTGCGGCGTTAATCTGTACGCAACCTTGTTTGGCAAACTGGATCCTGGTATGAGATCAATATGATGACTCAGACTTCTAATCGGTGGCAACAAACGAGGTAATTCGTCCACTACTATATCAGCAAATTCTTCCGGCAGTTCCTAAATCTCTTCTGGTAAATCATCCACCCTTGTGCTGGTCAAAACAATCTTTGGTTTCCTGACCATAATGAATTGTGGATCTTCCTTCTTCTTAACCTCTGTAAGAAGTTCCTTCCCACTCATGAGAAGTACAATGTTGCTTACTTCCGGTTTCACCTCCTTATCCTTAATTGGAAGCAACATGTGAGTCCTCCCATTCTTTTCTAGGGTGTATGTGTTCATTCTCCCATCATGAATCACTTTCTTGTCATATTGCCATGGTCTACCCAACAATAGATGACAAACATCCATAGGAATGACATCACAGAGTATCTTATCATTATATCCTCCTATCTTAAATTCAACTAAGCACTGTTTAGTGACAGTTACCTGGTGTCTTTTTTGTAGCCACGAAACTCTGTATGGGCTTGGATGATCAATCGTCTCCAGCTCCATGTTTTCTACCATCTTTGTAGAAACGAGATTATCCGTGCTACCATTGTCCACAATGACCTTGCATACCCTGTCCTTGGTTTTGCAAGCAGTCCGGAAAAGTCTGGTTCTTTGGACTGAACTCTCCACCTCCTTTTCTGTTGTCAAAAGAGCTTTTCGCATCATCAACAATCTCCCGCCTTCAGCATCTTCTGCCTCAACATCTCGCCTTTGTGCTTCGGCGATGTGAGTTTCTCCACTCTCCTTCTTTTTGTTTGGACACTCGTAAGACTTGTGCCCATTCTTTCCACATGTGAAGCATGTTATTACTCCACCTCTTCCTCTTCCTCTACCTCTAGTATGAGGAAAAATATTATTATCAGCATAATCTCCTCTCTGTTTAGTATGTTTCCTTCTCTGTTCAACATATTTCCCTCGCTGTGAGCTTCCACCTCTCTCAATTCGAGTCTGAGGTTTCTTCCAATCCTCCTTGGGCTTCTGATATTTATCCTGGGCAACTGATTTGCCTCTGGGCTGACTTCTTCCTTGGCCTCTTTGACCCTGTTTTCGGCTCAGCTTCTCTTCCGCTTTTAGAGCCATATGATAAGCATCTTCCACCATTAAGATGGTTACCATGCTCATCTCATCCTGAATGTCATATCTCAGGCCATTCAGGTATCTGGCAACCCTTTCATCATCGCTTTCCCGATGACCTACTCTGATGTTCAGCTTGTAGAATTCTTCAGTGTATTCTTTCACTGTCATCAGCTTCTGTCTCAGGTTCTGCATCCTCCTGAATAGAGTAATCTGGTAATCTCTGGGGATGAATTTTGCCTTCATCTTTGCGATCATTCTGTCCCAGCTTTTGATTTTCTGCTTGCCTTTGCAGCGTCTGTCAGCTTGTAGTTCATCCCACCACAATGCTGCATGTCCCTTCAATCTTGTGACAGCATGCTTGACCTTCTTGTCCTCTTCGACCTCTTCATAGTCAAAGTATGTGTCCAGAGCTCTAATCCAATCTAGAAGCTCCTCTGCATCCAGATTTCCCTCATAAACTAGAATGTCCATTTTCTCTCTTGCACCCATTCTTGCAATAGCTCTAATCAAACGTTCGTTTGCTGCATCTTCGGCTGCAACTTCTTCTTCATGTTCAGCTTCAATTTCACTTTCGGAATCACTTAGATCCCCAGCACTGACTGTACACCTTTGTGTTGTCTCCATGTCTTTGAGTCTGGCTCGTAGATCACGCATCTCTCTCTCCATGGTTGGATCAGTCATCTGCCTACCTCTTCTTCTCGACATTTCCCTCTCCTCTGGTGGATCGAGTGTTTGCCTGTCCCTTCTCCTTGGCGGCATGGTGAACTCTCTTGTTCTCTGCTACAGAAAGCAAAGAACCTTTCTGTGCTCTGATACCAAAAAATGATGACGCACGCACCCTCCACAACCCTGCAGGTTGGAAGGTTCATGTCAACAGGATCTTTCCTTTACCACTGGCCTGAAGAGCTCTCGACAATAGCTCTTCTATTTCCCTTTTGAGAAATCTACACCCACAACAAATTCTCGCGGGATCCCCTCTTTGCACTTAGGAGATCGGATTTCGCACTTTTGTGAATCTGTTGGTCAAGTGCCTTATCTCCAGATCTCTGAAACCCGAAAACAGTCAACGCTAACCCTTCCTCCTTCTCTTTCGGACTTTTCCTTATCGCGATTTCGATGGTCGCGGTGTCAAACAACTTGTTCCCGCGATTCTTGAAACCTGATATTCCGAATTTTCGACGCGCTCACAAGGTTGAATTTTCAACGCCCCTTTACTCCATCAGGACTTCGGACTTCGCGATATCCCGAATCCTAATGCAAAGAATTCAGAACTTCACTCCCCAAAACTCCGAAATGATCAACGGAGTTTGACTCCGTGTCAATAGTGCACCACCTGTCCACTCACTGACTCCTCTGTGGCCCACACAAATCCTTTTAGATTTTCGAGACTTCGCGTTTCGTGATTTCGCGATTCCCGTTGCAAAGTTTACGGGACTTCAACCTATGAAACCCCGATATAGAAATCCACGTGTAAATCCAACGGCCCTTGTGGCTCGGATCTACGGTCCTACTCCTCCTGAGCTTTAGAACCTTTAGAGATACTCGCGGTAACTCCCCTCCTCCTCTGTGAGATCTGACGGCTCACGGGACTTCATGAATTCTCTTCAGAGAATTCCGACCGTCCGTCCTTCCTCTGAGAACTTCTGCACAACTAACCAAGGTGTTTCTCTCCATGGAACTTGTCCTCCTGTGGCCCCTCGTCACTATGCCTTCTTTCGACTCCTTCTGAACTTTCCACGACTCTGTGTCTTTTAGAAAAACCCTTGCACGCACTCCTTGCGGTAGACTTTCAACCACTTCCAAGTGTTGAAAACCTTCGACTCTGCGCACATTTGCAGCAGTAGTCTCTCAATACTCCACTCAGGTCCACAACCCTGAGACCTCACTCGGCCTGCGCACTCCTTGCACGGTTTCTGTGCCCAACTTCACTTCTATGGAAATGAGAACAAAAGCTTTCTCTCTTGAGCTTTAGAGACAAACCCCTGAACCCTTTGTCAACGCACTCCTTGCAGACAATTCAACTGCACTCCTTGTAGGAACTCTTGCTCAGATAGAGAAACAATTGAAACTCATTCCTTTTCCCTTTCCTCTTAGATTTCAAACATTCAACAAGAAATCATTCATACATAGCGTAAAAACAATTTCACGATAGAAAGGGTAAACATTCATGAGCATAACATTCAAAGATGCATACACAAAGAATATATGA
>JASDQU010751444.1:11898-30732 GCA_032191745.1 Picea mariana
TAAAGAGGGGTTGCAGAGTTCCAACCAGGAATACAAGCGCATAGCAGATCAACACATGAGAGAGCTTCAATTCGAAGTGGGAGATTTGGTCTTAGCACATCTAAGAAAAGAAAAGTTTCCAAGGGGAACATATAATAATATGAAGATGAAAAATATAGGGTCGTGTAAGATTCTGAGAAAATTTGAGGCAAATTCTTATGAGATAGAATTGTCGGATGATGTGGGCATATCACCCATATTCAACGTAGAAGATCTGTATCCTTATAGAGAAGATGAAGCATATGGGGAAGAGAGCCAAAAGTAATTTCAGTGGGTCAAACAAATGCCTGTAGCTGAAAAGCCATAGATGGAAAAGATCATTGATCAGAGAGTTAGCAAGAAGACCCGGAGGAAGACATATCTTGAATATTTGATAAAGTGGAAGGGACACCCGATTGAGGATGCTAGTTGGGAAAGCAAAGCAGATATCCAAAAACATGAACAAATGGTGTAGGAGCTCATGGACATGAGTCCATAATTTTTTTTAGCCGGAGGAGTATGATGCAGGAGCATCACAAGCAATCACAAAGCAGAGGACAACTGGATACGCACCAACGCACTTTTTTGAAGATATTTTGAATTTCAAAAGGATAGCACATTAATGTAATATCCGGAGAGACATAAGTGCTCTTAAATGTTTTGGGGATTGTAACGCAGATCTTCAACGGTTGCTCTCATCTGTCGGTTGTAGACAATTAATGTAATCAATGTAAAGTAGTTGTAGAGATTTTAATTCGATTAGATAGCTTGAGGTTGTAGGAGGGAAAACTCGAGAAAGCTCCCTCGTATGTATTGTATTGAATCATTATTCTCATTGGTAAGAGAGTAGTAGCAAAAGAGAATAGGAGAGCAGAGAAGAAGAGAGATTGTAGAAGTTGTATAAGTAGATAGTTGTTTCCATAGAGAACCCATGTACATAAGCACTTGAGTTAATATAAGAATGCTTTGACTCAATTTCATGGTGTTGTTATGAATACTGTTTTCATCTATTGAATGGTATGTTTACAATTTGCTTATATACTCTGTTATGTATTTGTTTCAATGCTTTATGTGTATGATTTCATGTCGAATGTATGAAGTGGGTGAGAGGGAGAGTGTGAGTTACAATTGTTTCTCTTTCTGAGAATTCCTACAAGGAGTGCAGTGAAGGTCCACAAGGAGTACATTGACAGGATTCTGAGTTTTACCTCAGATAAGCTCATGAGAGATAGAGTTGTTCTTATACCATCAGAAGTGCAAGTGTAGCACAGAGCCGTGCAAGGTGTGTGCAGGACAGGTTCAAGTCTTAGACTTTTTTCAACCAGGTGAGTGGTTGAAGAACTATTGTCGCAAGGAGTGCGCAGAGTTGGAAGATTTCAGATAATCACAAATTATTGTGAAGGCACAAGGAGTGCATGTAAGAGTCCCTTGGAATCATTGAGTTTGTAGCCAGCATCAAGTTCAGGAGGGATAGAGTCTTGGAAAGTTCAGAGGAAAGATGAGGGTCGAAGGCACCTCGCAGAAGCCAAGCTCAGGAGGAAGGATGCCAAGTTATTTGGCAAGGAATCTTTGAGAACTTGAATGGATGGTTGAGTTTCTTAGAGGGAGAAACACCAATTTTCCGTGGGCCGTTGGATCCAGTAGATCATCGAAGAGGTTAAGGCCGAGTGTTTTTCAACACTCACAAGATTAGGAGAGATAGCAGCCATTAGATCAAGATCTCCTCAACTCTGTTGGGGTCTACCTTTATCCCCTCTTTCGAAATAATGTGACCAAGCAACTTTCCTTCTTCCATGGAAAAATTTAACTTTTTAGGATTCAAAGAGATCCCGAACTTTCTACATTTTTGAAACGCCCTTCTGAGATGTTTGAGGTGTTCTTTATCTGAGGTAGAATACACAGTGATGCCATAAAGGTAGATAACAATGAATTTATCCTTTTCGTCAACAAAAGATATATCCATATCTCTTTGAAATGTTGCCCCTGCATTCATAAGCCCAAACGAAATCTTGGCATACATAAATGTTCCCCATGGTGTGGTAAATGTCGTCTTTTCCTGGTCATCAGGGTGCACCATAATCTGATTATACCCAGAGAAACCACCTAACATTGACATCCTTTGAGAGCCCACTACCTTCTGTAAAATATGATCCATTTTAGGCAATGGATAATGGTCCTTTAGAGACACCTTATTTAGATTCCTAAAGTCTACACACAACCTAATTTCTCCACTCTTTTTTTGGACTGGTACCAAATTGCCACCCATTTGGAAAACCTTAGGGACACTATGATTTTGGCTTCAAACAGTTTCTTTACTTCCTTTTCTATCAATGGTAACAACAAAGGGTTTATTCTTGTTAATTTCTATTTGAATGGCTTGTGATCTTCTTTGATTGGGATAACATGTTGGATTATATTGGTATCATAGACTTTCAGATCATCATATCTCCAAGCAAAAACATCAGGGAATTATTTCATTAATTTGACATACCTCTCTTTGACTTTAGGGTTGAGATTTCTGGACAACTTCATGATCTTTGGATCCTCTGGAGTTCCAATATTGCAATCTTCCACATCCCCTTCATTTACTGTGATCTTAGGACTCTTGGCTACGTCATTATTATCAAAAAGTTTTTCTAATGGTACTAGGACCTTGGGGATGATATTACTCTTTAGTTGAACAACATCTCTGCCAACAATCTGATTGTCAAAGTATCCTTCTTTTGTGAAAGCAGCTGCATCCACCTCATCATTACAGTATTCATCCTCAATGTTTAAATTTTCGAACTCATTCTCCATTTTGAGGAAGCTTTCTATTTGTTTGTCGTTTCGAAAACTTGCCAGTGCTTCATATTGTCTGGTACTGCTGGCCTATACTTGACCTCAACTTTGCATCTTTTTTCAGGGAAAATTGGAACTTTGAAAACTGCTGCTGAAGTAGCCAAGGCATCAACAACCTGATTCTGTTCTCTTGGAATTTCTGAAAGATTGCATTCTGGAAACTTCTCAAGGAGTTCTAGTACCAGATTCCTATAAGCCCTCAACCCGAGATGTTTTTCTTGGTAGATGCCTTTGATTTGATTTATAGTTAGTTCGGAATCCCCATGTACAACAACTCTTTTGGCGCCCAATTCTTCCAAAAATTTCAATCCCAATATTAATGCTTCGTATTTGACCATGTTATTTGTGCATTCAAAAACCAGTTTGTAAGAACATAATTTTGAGTCTCCTTTGGGATGATTAATCCAAACACCAACTCCTGCTCCTTCTCTTGAGGCAGCCCCATCAAAAATCATCTTCCATATTTGGTCCTCTGCATCATCTTGCTACTCTAACAACTCTTCTATTTGCTTATCAGGCTTGTCTTGATTGGCTATAATGATTTTTGTTTCCTTTTCTTCAGAACACAAGTCATTGAAGAAAATGGAAGATCCCAACTCAGTTTCCAATGAATAGATAGGATGATTGCTAGGCTGTGATTTGTTGTTGACCATGTATTTAAGCAAAACTTCTCTATATAGTCTTTTGTCTTGACCAAAGACAAGAGTAGTGGCATAAGATATGTCCATCTGGAGGATTCCTTTTAATTTTGCAGCCCATGACCTGGACAACAACATGCCGAATTTTGGAGGGATATCAGCTACTAATACATCCATCACCATATTCTTTGCTAGGATTTGTGCCAAAGACACCACCAGATCCTTGACCAGGCCAAGGCATTTGACTTTTCTTGAATCGAAGGAGAATATATGTTTATAAGGTCTTGCGACATCGAGGCCCAACTGGTCCATGGCCACTTTGGGCATCAGGTTGTGAGATGCCCCAGAATCCAACATAGCATTGTGCAGATTCATGTCATGGATTTTTAGACTAACATAGAAAGGAGACACTTCTTCAACATCACCATTTTCCTCCACGCGTGGGCCAAATAAGATGGTTGGATGATCATCTTGTCAGGTTATCAAAAGTTTATTCTGTCTTCATCATTTTGATGATCTACTTTCTATACTCACTATTCTTGATGAATTCATTAAATGGCACCGAAATTTTTATCTTAGCCATCTCACTTTTGAAATCAAAAGAGGATGAAGTTTTCTCTACCTCTTTGGTGCCCATTTCTTTCCTAGTCAATAATTTCTTCTAAGGTTCTTCTTTCTCCTTCCCCTTTTCCACAGTATCCTTTGCAGCATAATCTTTCACAATGGAGTCCTTTGCAGCTAAATATTTTGCAGTAGAATCTTTTTTGGGCTGACTTGAAGAAGGTATGTTATTCTGAGCTTCTTTGGTGGGATTCCCCCTTGGAGGGTTTGGAGGTAATTTTTTATTTCGAAGGTTATACTTCCTTTGGAATTGCATGATAGCATTTTGCAATCCAGTCTCATAATATCCCCTTTCTACTGATATCCTTTCTTCTTCATCTTGCAAAAAGATCTCACTTGCATCCATGAACTGGTCGTGTTCTTCTTTGGTCAAAAATACCTTTGTTTCTTTATCATCACAACAGTTCATGTTGTCTTCAAAATATCCATCATAATCCTCATTCACATAATTATTTTGGAAAGGAGGCTTGATTTGTTGTTCCCCCTGATTTCCTTGGTTTCCCTGATTTGCTTGGCTTCTCTGATTCGCCTGATCTGCTTGATTTTCCTGATTCCTCTGATTTCTTTGCTCTCTTTGCCTAATCTGTGGAATAGCTGGTCTTCTTAGATTTTTGGGTGGACCATTAGCCTATTCTATGGGATTAGGCCTATTTCCTAGAGCCATTCTTTCCATCATTCGTTCCATGTTTCTTGTTATTGCTTCAATTCTTTCCTCTGATGTTTGTGATGTTGAAGGCTGTGCTTTATCATGAGCTCTATTTGTGTCCCTACCAGCATTAGTTTTCATCTTCCTTGAAGCCATTAGGTTTACTTCAACCTCTATGGCATCGGTCATCATATCATCTAATGTGGTAGATCTTTGTTCTCTTAATAATAAAGCAAAATCACTTTCAAAAGAATCAACATATCTGAGCTGAGCAACTTTAGGGGGGGGGGTTACCTTAGCAGGAATTACATGGTAGACCTTCATGAATCTGGCTGAAAACTCCTACATCGTTTCGTTGGGTGATCTCTTCATGTTGTTGTACTGTGTCAACAACTGAAGGGGATTTTTCTTATCCCCCCATTTTGCAAGGAAGCTTGTTTCAAAAGCTTCGAAATTTGCGATACTGGCTAGTGGAAGGGCTCTGAACCACTTCCTTACTTCTCTTGCAAGACTTTGAGTAAACAACCTCATATTCACATCTTCAAAATCCACCTCTTCCAAGTCTATGAAATCATTAAACCAGTCTAGATGTTTTTGAGCTCATATGTTACCTTCAACATCATATAGTTTGATCCTTAGGTTGTAATCTTGAGGAAAATCATGTAATTGAGCAGGCAGTATGAGGGGATAAAATCTGGTTTCCATAGCTACTTTGAGGGGTCAGAGTGGCTATTGGTTCTGAGCGGGGATCACTAAAGGCCTGGCAGATGCGGCTAGAATCAAATCTTGGAATATCTTTTCGTCAAAGATGGTCTCGCTTAAACAAGATTTGGACTTAGTTCTGAATAGGATTTGCTCAAATTTTACATCAAACTCGAGGTCTTCAATGCTAGTCACTCTGTCCTTGGGTAAAGACAGATATCGGTCCAGACGCAACACTAGGGTCATTGGATTTTATTTTCTTTTACGTACAATATTTTTAGGGTCAAACACAGGGATTGCAACTTCTGGGTCTGGGTTTCTCTTGGTGTGGATTTTCTTAGGAGCCAAGATTTCTATCTCACACGGTGTGGTGCAACTGGTCTTTGAGTAATTAAGTTGCCAGGGTAAAAATAATCTCAGCCAATAAGGTATTTGATCCACAATCACCCTCAGGGATCAAACAAAATCTTTAAGTCATTTTTCCCAGGGAATATTTTACAATTTTGTCCCCGGAAACGACGCCAGAATGTTAGCACTCTGTAAATTTTGTTCAGCTGATAGACAAATGAGGTCACTGTTTCAACTAGCTTTAGAGATGAGTCACTATCCTACTCAACTCAGAGAGGGCTCTCTCGTGTCACTTGATATTTATTTATAGATCAATGGCTAGATTTGGTTTGTTTTGAGGGTTTTAATAAAGTTGTTGGCAATGAAGGGGAGGAACACTCAGGGCTATGGAGTCAAAATTATGAAAGTGAATAAAAACAATGACCAGCCGGTAGAACTCTCTAGAGGATAGGGATAAATGAGGCAATGAATCTGAGTTATATTTGAATTTAAGTAGAATGTAGGAAGATAGAGAAAACAAATAACTGCATCAGAGCATTATGGAAATGAATTCTGAATTAGCTAAGAAGAAATGTACACAATTTTAAATTGCTTAAGCCAAGAGCATCACAAGACTAATTATGAGCCTTTAAATTTCCAATTTAAACAGACAAAAATGTAAATGGAATAAAATATCACAATAAATACATACAATGAAGGAAGACAAAACTCATATCACCACCATTAGAATCTTTCATAAAGACTTCAAAAGCTTCTGCATATATATTCAATTCAGCTTTAGAAAATTACAATAGAGTTCGAAACAACCAAAAAGGTTCTCTTGCACTTCTGCCAACATTAATTCATTCAAATGCCCCAATATTTATACAATTCGATTACAATGGCTGAAACCGAAACGTTTCAGCTTCTAAAACTAATTATAGTAATTTCAACTAACATTCTCGGTATATGAACCGATTTACAATGATTACTCAAAAGACGTTTCAAAACTAGGAACAAATTCCTCTGACTGCTCAACTTCCTTTACGACATCTGGCTTGTCCCGATCTCTGTCGAACTCACTGGTTTGGTGACACCTGGAGGTCACTTACTGGTCCCGGGAAAACTGCATTTCGTCTTGCCCAACCGCACGATTTCCTTCCATTGTGAGTCAGAAGGAATCTTGTAGTCCATCATCTCCTTAATCAAAATCTCTAGGTCAATGCACATGGAATAGGACATAATCAGCAGGCCAATCTTCACTGTTTTAAATTTATTCAAAATTTCAAAGTCTATGGCAAAATACTCTACCAGACTTGGGCCTTTCAGACTTTCCTCCATAGCTTCAAATTTGGAATGGTCCATCCTACACTGAATGAGGAGAGAATTGTAGTCTTCTTGATTGTATAATGAACCTTTGCCATCCCAAAATGGTGGGAAGCCCTTGACAAACAATTGTTCAAACGTGTCTTTAAACTTCTGTATACTATGCTCCATTTGCATAGCTTTGTTTTGAACCGATTTAAGCAAGTTGTGCTTGGCGATGATTCTCCTGGCCCAGATGATCAACACATTTTTTTCGTTTACCCCAATAGTCTGAAGATCAGTAGTGGGCACAAAATTCATAAAATCAATAGCGTTTTGAGCCCATTCTGAGGGTTTCTTTGCTAATGTTTCATTAACAATAGTACACCTGCTTCGAGCCGTGATAGCCACGTTATCTTTGTCATTTATAAAATTCAGATAAACCTTGAACTTAGCAGCCTCTGCAGCAATATTATCCCAGATCACATGTTTATCTCCTTGTAACAGTCTTTTACCTTTTAACCTTGTTCTCGGCTTGCTTACTCTCTCTTGCAAATCTTGATTTTCTCTTTGGAGTGGAGTCATCTTTTCATCCTTTATTTTCATCTCTTGTTTCAGCTTTTCCAAGGCCTCCTTAAGGCTTTTGATTTCCCCTGTCTATAAACTCACGTGGGACATGGCTTGAACCAATCCATCAGTGCTCGATCTAGCTTCTGCATTAGCAGGTACAATGACAACCATATCTGATGTTGCTACTTGTCCTTGTAACCAATTCTCCTTTTCCAGCTGCAACACTTTAGCTTTGTAATTTAATGCTTCTTGTCTGAACGTCTCTTTCTCTTGCTCTAGAGAAGCTAGATCTGTTGTCTATGGAGGACATCTTCAGTTTCTTCTTTAGGATTTGGATCATCTTATCTTTCTCATCCAAAGAAGCCTTTACTCCTTGAGGGCCTTCAGATTCCAATCTTTTGACCTGTGTTTGCCAGGCCTTACTGGATGCTTTCTCCTCCTTCAATTGTCCATCTAATTTGAGTGCATGTTTTGTCAATCTCGAAACCCTTAGACCTAAACTCAGGTAGTCTGAATATAGAATATCACTGACATTCCTGTGGAACTTTACTTTGTCTGGGGCACCAATATTTTCATAATGCACCTTGATTTCAGAGACTTTATCATCATCAACCACTGCTATGTTAAATGTCTTTCTTTCCACATCCCTGTCTGAGAGCAGGTAAGATTTATGCTAAGAGATCTTCTCTACCTATGGAAACAGGTCTCTTATTTCACTATTGGCCATACTTCCCTTCACAACATATTGGTTCATTAAGTCTTCTTTGGACTGATAAACTGCTTTAGGTGTCTTGTTGAAGATATGTTTTCTGCTGCTAAAAAACCTCGAGCTACTTTCACTCTATGGCATGCTTTCTGTACCAGCCTCCTCGTTATTGGTTGCACTTTCCACCATCCCCATGCTCGTTTTCTCTTTAGGTTCTTCTTCTTCCAGGTCCACTACCTGAGAAGATGGTGTGATTTTCATTTTCTTGAGAATATTTCCCTGACTACTGACACCCAGTGCCTCTGAACTACTCCTCTTGTTATAAACACTCTCCTTCGGGGCTTTAATAATCAACTTCAGAGAAGTTTTATGTGTCTGGACCTGCTGAAGGGTAGACTCTATCTGTTGTGTATGATCAGGCTGCAAAGTGATCTTGATATTTGCACAGACTTCCAAGTTTGCCAATCTATCAAATTCTTCAACTTGCTCATGTTCGTAGGGGCTTTGTCTGCTCATCAGCCTCCTCTTAGATATGATCTGATGCGGGTCATATATCCTCCTCTGTAACTGTGTAAACCCAAATTCATTGAGTTTGGCTTGAATCTGAGGCAAACAAGACCTGGTCTTTACCACAAAGGGCCCCACCATGAAAGGGAATTTTAATTTAGATGCCTTGTGTGTCTTTAGAAAATGATTTGTCTCTGAAATAATCCTTTGTCTGATGAACTCTAAGGAAAAGACTCTGGGAGTCAAAAATACTGGTAAAAGGTAAGGTCCTTCTTGATAGCCATATACCCAAATCACAGTAGATTGTATGAACAACATCCAATCCCCCACCCCGCTCTCTGGATTTGGTTGTAAAAATCTTTTCATTTCTTCTAGAACCCTTGGCGGGTCTATGCCGAAGATAAGACTGTGTACCCTGGACATGATCTTATTGATGAAAATAAGCATGGTGATCCTCTTACATTCAATTGAGATGAATGCAGTTTCAAGAAATTCAGTCTTGTTCGATTCCAGGAACATTCTCAGCGAGTGTAGTATCTGAAGTGCCTTAATTAATTGAAATTTACCAACTGTTGATGCATATTATCAGCGATAAACCTGTCAAAGTTGATACAAACCGACTGACTAGACTCTGAATAAAGAAGGTCAACAAAAAACCCAACATGACTTCTACTACAAACTTGTCGTTATCCAACCCTAAAATTTGACTAGGCAGGGAACAAGCCCACTGGACCTCAATAATCATAACGTTTACATTGATAGGTAACGACAGACTTTCAGAATGGTGTTCAGGTTTGATAATGGTTTGCAGAAACAAGGTTTTTACTTCTAAGGGGCATTCTCTATAGATTGTGATCATTTTTTCTTCCTCGAAGGGCTCTAACACTGTGGGGGAAGACTCTGGTATACTGAGGGTGTGTCGAAGCGACGAACTATCTATTTCACATAATGCCTCTGACCCTAACTTATTTAAAATGACCTTTTCTTCCTGCGAATATTGTTCTTCACACCAACTGATGAATCTTGGAAAGTAAAAATGACTTCTACGGCATAAGGGGCGATGGACGCTTGGGCCACTTCGAGAAAGGGCATACATTTTCCAACATTGTCTAACATATTGGATCTGGACACAGAAATGGGCAAGATTGTTATTTTTGTGTCATAAACATCGGAGTCCCTGTCAATTAGGGCTTCTTCTCTAGAGGTGAGATCTTGCTTAGTTACGGATAAAATGACAGGGTTAGTGGCCATGGCGAAAAATACCTATTAAGCGGTGAAGAAAGAACGAATCTGATTCAGTTGTGAGCTTGAGTTTCGAATGGATTCTTTGTGCCAATTTTCAAACGTTTGAATGCTTCAAAATATCATAAAATAATGCCAGGGGCCCTCCTTTTATAGGTGCCTATCGATATCAGGGATTGGGGAAAATTGTTTTGAATAAACGAGTTTTCGCCCCAATGTAATTCTGATGATGCCACATGTCCATGAATGAAACCATGGTAGTTTTCCCCGACCTGCCTTCAAATAATTATCCTCTGCGCTGCTTCATTGCCCGATATGTTCCTTAGCCATTGATCTGAGCTGCTTCAAGATCGACGTTCCACCGAGTCCCATAGAATTTCGATATCGGGGGTTGGAGAAAATGGTAGGNTGTCCACCGGGTCCTACCTTTCGCGCCTCCGCTATATTTTTCCATATGTCGCCAGATGTAGCCCAATCCTCCAAACTATCACGTTTCCACAACGATGTAGCTCTTCGCTAAATTTCTGAAGCTTGGATCCTATCTGAAAGTTGTTATGGTGATAACACAACGCTTAAGAAAAATAGGCATTCCAACCATACTCCAAGCTTTAGACAAAGCCCATAAAACATCAGTAGAGGTAGGGAAGACAAAGGCGAACCAACCCTTAGCTAACAATCGAATACTTGGGGGATGAGTAATATTATAATCCCAAGTATTTTCCACCCAAGACCGCAAGAAAACAACACCCAACCGCTTCCCGCGCGCCCTCCCCACCACGAGCAGCTCAAAAAACTCTACCATATGCTCCATGTCAATATCCTCTCCGAAAACCAAACTATCCGAGTTGGTCTTATCCCACGCACACTGAACACCTCTGTGCACAGAACGTTTAGAATCTCCCGTAGATTTCTAACCCACCCAATCCACAGCGCGAGCGAAACCTTTAAAGCCAGGTTATTTGGCAGAGATACATAGCTTCTTGTAACGTCGTCCGGAGCAACAACCCCCTAAAGAACTCGCCCATGGTCATGATAGCCTCCGGAAAAGTGCCAGAGTTGTTAAAAACCTCCGATGGAGAGAAAGGGGCACTTGAATATGCCACGAGCAAGCCCTTTTGTTGAGTACCCCAACTGTCCTCATCAAAGAGAGCCCCAGGCTCGAGACCAAGGCAATCATAACCCTTCGATAATGTCAGAAGAGGAGCCAACCCAAGATCAAAACCCGTCAAGGAAACCACCGGAGACTCACAAACCAAAGCAGAGGAAAAAGCCAAACCATTCGAATAAGACAAATCGATCGATTGTGGAATCTCCGGACCCAGGGCAAATTTCAGGCCAAATCCTGAACCCACTGGGTTCACCGCCAGAAACCCCAATGGTATGCTGACAGAGGGTTTTGGGTCCCCTACCACGGGATCTCTCCCCAAATCACTTGTAGCCGACAGAGACACCACATCCCAAGCTGTCTCCATACAAACAGGGAAAAATAGAAAAAACAATCCGCAGACAAAGTAAGATGCGGAGGCGACCCCACAAAAACTAGCTCGCCAAAAAATGTCGCCACCCTGAACCTGGAAGAAACCGACCCCAAATGAGAGCCCTCCAACAAACCACAGTCCACCACACCGCTGAAACTGGAGTAAAACCTATCCACCATCGCCATCACCCGCCTCCGCCTCCACCACCACCATCGCCCCCTTCCTATTTCTATGTATTCCTTTGTTGTATCTTTATTATCTTGTTAACTTTTCGTCTTTTTTACATAACATTAACATCTTCCATCCAAATCCATATATACCTATATTTGTAAAACGGTTTCACCCATTTTACCATATGACATTTTTCAAAGGTCACTAGTGATATTTTGTTAGTTAAACATATCTTCAAATGCATTCATATTTAATATTTTATAAACAAACAAAACTATTTATAGTCTAAGTTAAATTTGTGGAGATAAGCATTCAAATAACTTTTCAAAGTGATTTCTCAAACAAAATTGTAGTTGTTTTCCTATGAAGCTTATAATTTTTTTTACATCGAATGTGAAAAAGCCAAGGCAAAGGGATGTGCTCATGAGTTTCAATGCTGAGGTCGAGGTTGGTAGTTTAATGGAGCCACATAACTCTTTTAACCTTTGGTTCAACCCCTTCACTGTTTGAGGCCTAATCTCTAGCATGCATTCTGAAAGATATCTTATTGGCCAAAATAGGTTCATCATTGGATGGATTTCGTGGGATTGTGAAGACACCTGGGATAGATAGTTGTTGTCCTCTTCCCCCCCCATAGAACACTTCACTATAATTGTTTCTATCATTCCTTCACTTTTCATCTTTGGTGGTTTATCTCCACTTGATGAGAGCAATTGAAAGGCCCAATTTTGATTTGAATGAAAGATCCACCGAGTTTAATGAATGTAATTTTACACTTTAAAAAACAACATGAAGACCCCTAATATAAACACATTTCTATTTATGAGTTACTGAAACACACTTGTACAATGTTTAGCTACCACATGTCCACTTGTTTCAAATTAGTCACATTTTACTTTAGGGACTACAACTTTTAAATTTGTGTACCACTTTAGCATTTATATACTTTTATTCTTAGCTTCCATGCTACATTTATATCTTCCTTCCATTTATATCTAGTTTTACTTTATATGTGTCTAGATTTCATTTACCTATTTGCTTTCCACTAGCTCCTTACATTTCCTTATTGTAAAGTTCCTTATTTTCTTTCCACTAGTTCCTTACATTTCCTTATTGTAAAGTTCCTTTTTACCTATTTGCTTTCCACTAGATCCTTACATTACTCTTTTTTTTTATATTAATACTTTCTTACATTTAACAACATATTTTCAAAATTATTGTTCTCTTACTGAGATTCCCCTCTACTATATATGGTCTTTTCCAAAACGTCTTTTGTGCATCCAGAAACACTTTTACCTGTATCCTCTCCAATTTTCCTCTTGCAAATATGGAAGCATGGTTACCTTGCATGTTTTCCACTAGTTAAAAATTCCAACTATAAAACATGCATTTCACCTTTGCATGAATCCCCTTTTTTCCACCTATGCTTGTTTATGTCAATGTTGTTCATGAATGCTTTCTTTTCATGTTTTTTACATCAATGCATATTTGTTTTTTCACTTGCCTCTTTCATCTACAAGTTATCACTTTGAAATACATCAATACTTCAAAATGTCTACCCAATTGGCTAGAAATGCCATCGACTTATCACTTTGAAATACATCAATACTTCAAAATGTCTACCCAATTGGATAGAAATGCCTTGCCATCGACTTAATGCTTGCACTGTGAGTAGCCATTCCTATAGATTATTGATGTTGAGCCTATCCACTCTATTGAAAGTGCAAATTTTCTCCATCACAATTCTATCTTTGATGCAACACACATGCAAAGCATAATGTTGCCAACAAAATTTAATGCCCTTGTTGCATCAAAAACACTTCAAAAGGGTTCAATTATACATCTCAACAAATGGACCTATGCATTCTTAACCAATACATGTAAGTTTCATCCATGATTTACTAGTATGCTTGAAACACCTATTTTGTTTCACACTAACTATTCATTTGCTATTTGGCGTTTTTCATTTTCCATCTATTAGGACTATCATATTACAGGATTTAGAAATTATCAATCCCTTGGCGACATTGATTGGCCATCCAATCACTATATCACTCCCACCTGTTGTCCATATGGACCACTCCTCATCATCAATGCAAGAACCATTGCTAAAAAACCAATACACACTTCCTCAAATTCCTTCCTAGTCCAACATTCAAACTCCTATTCCTATCAAAGCATTGGGCCTTAACAACTCAAATTGGGAAATAAAGGGTTGAGTGGAGGAAAAAAAAACCCTTCTTCAATTCAAAAACCAACAAGGCTATGGCAAGGTCTTTGGATTTGACTTTTTTGACATAAAGTTGGTGGGGGGGGGATATACATATCACTTGCTTTAATGATTTGGATATAATTTTTATGATCAAATCCAAAATGGTCATGTCTACCTGATCTCCAAAGTCAATGTCAACCAGGAAAATGCACTATATAGCCACTTGAATAATGATTTAAATGTATTCTTACATCCAACCTCCCTTGTGCAACATCGCCCAAGGGAAATTACATCAATTCCCCAACTTCATTTCACCTTCAAGTCAATCAATGAAATCATAGCAACCATTGTCATCTCTATTGTTGAAATTACTGGTCTTGTCACTAACACGTTCCCTACCTCCCCTATACATATGAAAGTTTGGTTAGAAACTATTAAAAAGTAATCCATCTAAAGTACATGTCAGGATATAGCATGGACATGACATTATGGGGAGAACAATGTCATGTACAAGGAAATGAACTAGATAATTTGTGTTATGTAGGCACCCACCTTCATCTTGCAAACATGGGAGGTTGTGTAGTCGTGTTCAATGGCAAGAGTATTGGGATTATCTCCAAATCCAATGTTATAATAACTTAGATATATAATAAATACATAGGATAACATGATGGTTTGAGAAAGAGGGTTTGCAACTTCCCTCTCCATCTTGAACTACAATATATACAAATTTTCCTGGGCAAGTAAACAAAAAAGAACAATTGATGAGGTTTCCAGCATTGACCCCTTCGAAAAAGTTGAATGGATTTTAGTTAAGGCTACCATAACAAAAATCCACATGGACAACTTTTTCTACCTTTCCCTCCCTTTACTTTCCAATAGGGGATGCATAAAAAAATCCTTTCACAATAATAACCATAGCTGGCATTATGTCAAATTCAATGTCGATTTATCTCAATGTGATTACAAGTACTTACTTAAAATTGATCTACAAGACCACACACTGGCACTAGATTCTTCTCTATCTTTTGAGGATGCAACAATCGAACTAATATGAATCAATGCAAAATACTTGCATTTATTGTCTTTCGATCCTAACTCCATCAAAGAAATAGTTTCCAAAGTTGAATGCAAGAAAATCATATTCACGCTTTCTATGAAGATGGAAACATTTAAAGACACAAAACACTTGAAGGTCATCATCATGAGATCATAGCACTTAGATTTTGAATTTGGGAACAAGACTATTGGGATTATTTCCAAATATAGTGTTCTAATAAAATCAAATATAGAAGAAACACATATGCTCACATGATGGTTTGAGAAATAGGGTTTGCAAGATCCCTCTCCATCCTTAACTACAAGATATACAAATGTTCGTAGACATGTAAACACAAAAAATAACCACTGATGAGGTTGTCAACTTTGACCCCTTTGAAAAAGTTGAATAGATTTTAGTTAAGGATACCATAACAAAAATATTCATGGACAACTTCTACTACCTTGGCTGCCCTTTACTCATCATTGATAGGCAGTGCATGAAAAAAATCATCCACAATAATAACGATAGTTGGCAGTCTCAAATGTAATGTTGATTAATTTGAGTGATTACAAGTACTTGCTTAAGATTGATCTACAAGACCACAAAGCTTCACTAGATTTTGTTGTCTCTTTTGAGGATGCAACAACCAAACTAATGGGAATCGATGCAAAATAATTGCATTTATTATCTTTCGTGCTTGACTCCATGAAAGAAATAGTTTCCAAATTTGAATTCAAATAGCTCCAATTCACACAATGCTTGTGGTGGCCACCTTTCCAGGATGGCTACCTCCCAAAAGATCATCAGAGTTGGTTATTTTTGGCCTATCTTGTTTATAGACTATATCCAAGTAGTTAAGCATTGCTACAATTGCTAAGTTTTTTTTCCCTAAGGGAACGACTCCACTAGCCCCTCTTCACCTCACAATGTTCGTGGGTCACCTTTTCAAGTGGTGGAATGACTTTATGGAGTGTAAACAAATATTTGTAGGTGGTCATAAGTATAATGTTGTGGCCATTGACTATTTTACCAAGTGGGAAGAAACAATGCTGACATTCAACAACATGATAGCCACAATAACTTATTTTTTCTTTAACCATGTTATCATTGGATTTGATGTTCCAACACAATTGATATTTGATCATGGAACACATTTTGAGGATGTATTCTGACACAAGCTAGTTACAGATTTATTATTTGAGCACTAATTTTCATCACCCTATTATCTATAGCAAAATGGCCAAGTTGGGGCCATCAATAAAATCCTTAAANTTTTTCTTTGTGGGCCTATAGGATGTCAGTTAAGATTTCCACTAGGTTTACACCTTTCCATCTTGTCCATGGAGTAAAGGAAGTTTTACCTATTGAGTGTAAGATCCCCTCCCTCCATTTGGCCATTAAAATTTTACTAGATACCTCTATCTTAAATCATTGACTAAGCAATGACTAGTAGTCTTAGAATATATTGACAAAGATCCCCATGCAACCTTACAACATATTGAGGCCACAAAAAAATGCTCTAAAGCTCATTACAATCATCATGTTCACCCTTTCTTGGTTCGTGAAGGTGATCTAGTGCTAGTCTATGATCAAGCCCATGATACACTTGGTCATAGAAATTTTGAATCCTTATGGAAGGGCCCTTACATTATTAGACATTATTTGGGAAAGGGGGCATTTTTTATTGTTGGTCCTGATGGTGAAATTGTCAAGAACCAACACAGTGTGTTATACTTGAAGAATTTTACCCTTAGGACCATTTCTCATTAATCCTCTATCATCATGTATATATTTACACTTCATATTCATTCTTACATTGCATTTTCTTTTCTCAAGAGCCTTATGGTTTTCTTTTGTGGTCTTTTCAGATGGATTGTCAACCTCTAAGTTACATAATTTTTACTAATGGAACCAATTGTTACACTTAGAATCTTGCTTCGATAACTTAGGCCGTTTGTTTTCCCTCACGTTCACTTTTCCATCTCAATAGTGTATGTGTTTGTGTTTCCACCAATAATCGAGTGGAATACGATGCCATAATTGGATTTCTATCGATGCTCTCCACTTTCACACTCATCACCTTCGTGTTCATATCGATCCTCAGTTGCTTGTCGTATAGTTGAAAATTTGTTATTGGGTTTGTGATCCTTGTGTTGGACTACGATTGTCGTTAGACCAAAACCTGCAAGCATTATTCTCTGCCACAATCGCCGGAGTTAGGATCCATGAGAGGGGGTTAACCCATGTCATGAAACTCGTGGGAAGAGTCGAACCCAATGTCGAACAATCTCCCCCCTATCATGTGCCGAGCGAGTTTCAAACTCGAGACCTGCCACTCTAATACTATTTGCTAGACTACAATTGTTGTTAGACCAAAACCCACAGGTGTTAGTCTCCACCACAATCGTCGGAGTTAGGATCCATAAGAGGGGGTTAACCCATGTCATGAAACTCGCGGAAAGCACTGAACCCAATGTCCAACACCTTGCATGTTTAAAAAGTATTCGTGAGTTAGACAATTTGAATACATTAAACATTCATTTATGTTCTTAGGGATATTTATTCCCCCTCAAATTTTATTTTCCATCTCAGCGGTGTATGCATTGGTGTTGGCACCAATAATCAGGTGGAATATGATGTTGTGATTGGCTTGCTTGTTGATGCTCTCCAATTTTGCATTTGACACCTTTGTGTTCATCTTGATTCTTAGTTGCTTGTTGCATAGTTGAACAACTGTTCCCAGGTTCGTGATCCTTGCTTGTTTAAAAGTATCTATGAATTAGACAATTGGTAAGACAGCTTGAATCCATTAAATTCATTCATGTCCCTAGGAGTCTCAATATCTCTATAGATCATACTACAAAGAAAATTCTATATAATTTGACATTTAATCCATCTATCACAAAGAAAAATTAAACTATACATGTACATAATTATGCTCATCATTATCATAATCATTACATGTAAATACAAATAATAAAATCATCATTAAACACACACAAGGTTCATCAATCAAAACTATAAAATATTTAGACATATTTCATAACAATTAATAAGTATTTATATTGGAGTCCATACTCTACCAAATATGTGACACATGTACACAACTCAAACGTAACATGGGGGTAGCTAGCCCATATAATTGACTACCTAGTCATCATCCCCAAATAGAGGGTCTCGGACTATCAAGGGTAGGGTTTCTCTTAGTAGGTCCCTTATCCCCTTGCTTGCCACGGATATCCTCATAATGGGGCACCACTTAAATGACACACCAAAGAACTACTCAATTAATGCCTCATCGAGGTTCTCCCATCCCAACCCAGTCACATTTGCAGTTAGTTAGTAAATATAATTGTGAATAGCATTCAAGACCCATCGATCCATGACATCAGGGTCTCATCTCCACCTATAGATACTAGCATAAGATCAAGTCATTAGTGTAGGATCAATTCCTTTGAATCAACCTTGTTTCCACCAATGGCCTATTTGCCTCACTGGTGCTACATCTAGACACACCTTCAAACATGAAGAGTATCAGTGAGATGTGTCATACTAAAACTAGAAACCATCTATGCTAGCATGTAAACACAAACAAAAATAATCATGCATTTATACGTACCCTATGGTCTCTATTCCTAACCTAGAGGGTGAGAGAGATCTAGGTCTTCCATATAATCCATGCCCTCATAACGATAATCATTGATCTGAACTAGGAGCTTCCACCAATGCCCATTTCTTAGAGAAGCTCGATCAAAAGATGTTACCCACTACACTACAAAACCCCCACCCGATTCCCACCCCCCCCAGG
>JASDQU010751445.1:0-13004 GCA_032191745.1 Picea mariana
GGGTTGGAGCCTCCTTCCAGTTGCAGCTGAAAAATAAAGGAAGTTGGTGCTTCCAATGAATTTAATTCTTCAAGACATATAAGAAAATTCATTCTATCGTTTTCTCCCTCTTTGTGTTTCCATGTCAAGCACTGGTGTACTATGTATGTGTATGATTGTTCATTTTTTAATTGCTTATTTACTTTGCAGTTATTGGATGTAATGATACATTGATATAACACTTGGATTGTATGGTTAAAAATGATTAAATTTTTCTATTACTGATTCACCCCCCCTCTCAGTAATCCAACAATTGGTATCAGAGTCGGTTCCTTCAGGAATTAGTTTAACCACTGGAAGGAGATAATGGATTATTTTGAGAATGGCATACCAATGTTTAATGGTCATAATGGTTTTAAGTATGAGATGCGGATCATAGGGACAAAAGTATTTTTACAGGCAAGGGGACATTATATTTAGAGATCAGTTGTTACAGGATATGATAGTTCAAAATAGGAAAAAAGTGCAGCCAAGAAGGAATTGAGGAAGAATAACAAAATAGCAATGGATTTCATCTAGGAATGATTACCTAATCCGGTAAGAGAAAAGATTGGTAAATGTTCATCAGCAAAAGAACTTTGGGATAAGTTACATGACATATATTCTTCACCCATCACAAATTTAGAAAATGTCAAAGAAGATGCAGATACAAATCAAGAAGAATCATGTTCACCATGTCAAGAATATTTAGAAGATGAAGAGTACATAATCATCAGAGGTATGTTGTTTTGTTTTAATTATGAAAAACATGGACATCTTGAAATAGAATTCCATGAAGGAAATGAGACAGAAAAACTAATTGAAAAGGAAGACAATTATGAATAATAATTGATTAGTGCTTTAGATGAACTAAGAGAAGAAAACAATTCACTCAAGAAAGAATTGATGAAACAAAAGGAAGGTGTTCATTTTTTTAAGAAGCCCAATAGGTCATCGAGAACTTCAGAACTTGGCTAGAAGAAGCCAGAAAGATCAAAGAAAATATTGAATATCAAAAGAAATGTTTGGAAACCAACATAGAAACACATAAGGAAGAAGCACAAATGAGAGAGAAGATATTGACAGATCATCTTAAGGAAAGAAATAACGATCTAAACCAGCTTGAGGCAGATTTTCGTCAAGAAGAGAAAGGAATTGAAGAAGAAATAATCACATTAAAAATTCATATTGAAGAAGCGAAAAGAACAAAAGAAGTCATGAAGTCTTAGATAATCAAGAAAGAAGAAGAGGTTGAGAATCTTGAAAAATAATTTGTCACATTCAGAAGTAAAATCGTCAAGATCAACAAGAAAATTAAAGAGATAGAAACATCCACATAAGTTATAGAGAATGACGAGAAGCACTCTAGGTTGCTAGAAAAGAAGAATGAAGAAAATAGAAAGAGTTATGCAAAAGTACTCAAAGGAAGAAATCATGGTCAACCAGAATCTAAGAAAACTATTGAAGATACATCTTCGACAAGACCATCCATGTTCAAACCACAAAGAAGATTCCATCATGATCATGATCAGTCAAGGAAATAATTTAGAAGGACTACGCTACAAAGAAGATCATTCACTCCCAAGTATGCAAATTTATTTTATGGTAATTGTTTTTATTGTACTAAGTTTGGACATAAGGTTGCATATTTCAGGGATTATAAAAGAAATTTCCAAGAAAGAAGTGCCTATGTGGTCACATGTAACATTGAGTGTTACAAGTGTCATAACTATGGACACATAGCCAGTGATTATAGAAGCATGATCGATACTTCCATGAAAGAGAATACTGATATCAAATATAAGAAATTATGGATAAGAAAACATGAAGACCAGGTGAACAAAGACCAGGTACCATAGATCGCAAGATTGGCAATAAAATGAGATGAAGAAAATTCTACAGATAAAAGGAAAGATGTCAAATACAGAAAGGTTTGGAAAATAACTGAAAGAAAGGAAGGACAGGTAAATAAGGAACAAGTTCAAGAGATTGTACTTTCAGGCATTGTAGTGAAATATAAATCCACAGATAGAAAGAAAGAGGTAAAATCTCAGAGAAATAATGAATCTACCAATGAAGATGATGATGACTCTACCAATGAAGATGATGATGAATACACATCAGAGTAGGAATTGTTTTGAGCCATCCGACATAGAGACTCCCAAGTAATATGAATATTAGACTAGGGGAGTCTATGTGATAGTTGTGAAATACCAAAGAACCATCCTTCGAGTAGCTTGCAGAGTTTGAGAAGACAGATTCAGAGCAATCAGTTAGCAGAAGTATAGTTTGATATGTTAATCAATACTTCATTATAGTATAGTTATAAATGGGTCAACATTATGAACAGTTGCGCAATTAGAGTCTTGGAAAGTATAGACATAGATGGATTTGTAAGAACACTTAGCAGGTTTGGACAGATATATGATAGTGGATGAGAGCATGGATTCATAGATTGGTTTAGAGAGTGGTTCAGAGACAAAGGAAAATTATCATAATGGATGATAATTACACAGGAAATGGCTCGAACAATGCTAATGGATTCCAAATTGATAGATATGTTTTGGACACATGCATTTCATACACTAGCTCACATTCAAAATAGATTAATGCTTAGAAACAACAATGACAAAACTCCCTATGAACTATGGAAAGGAAGCACAGACAACAACCTCTACATCAAGGTAACTCAAGGTAATATTTTATTAATTGAAATTTATATTGATGATATTTTTTTGGAAGTACTAATGACATCTTAAGCCAGAAATTTGCAAAGGATATTTAGAATGAATTTGAAATGTCATTACGTGGAGGACTATCCTTCTTTTTGGGTCTTCATATATGTCAAAGAAACCAAGGAATTTTTATTTCTCAAACTAAGTATATCAAAGAAATGCTAAAGAGGTTCAGAATGGAAGATTTCAAACCAGTTACCACTCCTATGCAAACTAGTTGCAAGTTGAGAAAATATGATGATTGAAAGTCTACAGACCAGAGGCAATACAGGTCAATGATTGGTATCTTACTATATGTGACAACATCCAGACCAGATGTAATGCAGGAAGTTGGACAGGTGGCACGATTTCATGCAGCACCAAAGGAATCACATGTATCAGTAGTGAAGAGGATTTTCAGATATCTCAAAGGAACATAAGAGTTTGGATTATGGTATCCAAAAGGAAAGGATCTATAACTTATTGCCTACACAAATTCAGATTGGGAAGGTTGCATTAATGACCGATGAAGCACCAGTGGGGCAACATTCTACTTGGGTGAGTGTTTAGTATCTTGGCTATGAAATAAATAATCATCAATATCCTTATCTATATCTGAGGCAGAGTATATTGTAGCATAATCATGTTGTATACAGGTTCTGTTGGGCATCAAATTAGGCTATCTTTCTGTTGCATTTCCATTACCCTTTTTGAACTTTTTTCACTTGTTTACCTATGTTTACTATGCTAAATCTGTAAGGTAAATACCCCTACCTTGTCTATTGGAATATTTTATTAATGAAATAAAGTCACGGATTTTCGCCTATTTGTAGCACTAAAACAAATGTTTGACCGCAGCTTTTGGAGAACAGGAACCAAGGCTTCATCCCGCAGCAGATCCGCTATTCACAGCAACAACCAAGCCATAAGGAGGCCGCACAACTGGAGTCACGGATCCCTAAACCATCTTGGGTATCTTGTTGATTTTGTTTATTTGGTACTGGTGTCGTTCCAACTAATGTATATCTTTGGGGATATGGTTACCATGTTTTGGGGAAAGAGGTTGTTCTCCCTCTCCATGTATAAAAGACAGTTTATTGATGTAATTGGGGATGTCCCCATTGAGATTGTAATAACCCTTTTCAAATTTATAAAACACTATCTATTTTGTTGTCTTCATCTTCGCTATGACTAATGTAGCCCTGATCAGAGAGATGGGCCCACTCTTCTAATCAGGTGTTGCGTCTTCCTATGTGTGTTATTTATCATTTTATGCTTTCTCTTACAGTGTGTGTTATTTATCAGTTTATGCTTGTTGTTACAGTGTGTGTTATGCTTGTTGTTACAGTGTGTGATTCTTATGATTACTTTTTCGAAGTTGTAGTTAATCTAGTTTGACAGTAATGATTTGAATCTTAATTGTGAACCCTTGGCTAGAAATAATTGTACTCTTGCCCCTGCATATAACTTGCGTGTTTCCTTGAAAGGATACGCACCCGAATTGATAAATTAATGTAGGAAAAGGGTGAATAAATCATTCATACCTGGACACCAACATTTTGGCGTCGTTGCCAGGGAGGCTAACAAGGTGCAAGACAATGATCCGGACCAACCAGAGGGTCAATCTCTTGTCCTAAGGAGAGAACGAGTTTTCTCACTCTGCTTCAGGTCCTGAGCGTAGGTGTTCTTTCCACTTGTCTTTATTTTTGCTTTTATGTTTTTGTCAATCTCTTGTTCTGGGGAGGGAGGAGTCTTTTGATGCCCTGCTTCAGATTTGAAAAGTATTAGGTCTTTTCGTGGTTTGTTTTTTCTTGTCCAGGGGAGGGAAGAGTCCTTTGAAACCCTGCTCCGGGCCCTGAACCTTAGACTCTTGTTTTTTTTAGCTGCCTTTCTTTTTCATAAGATATTTTATCTTGGACAAGGAATGGTCCTTTGACACCTTACTTCAAGACTAAAGCATTGTAGGTTCATGCCAAGACCCTCCATCATACCAACACTTGTATGAACAAAGAACCGAATAACGAGGGCAGAGGGAAAGCCTCGAAGAAGGGAGGACCAGATTTGGGAAGAAAGACCTACATCCAACAGATTATAGAAAAGGTTGAATCAGAAACATCATCTCGCGCAGTCGTGTGACCAAGGGCATGAAGAGTGAAGTTTGAGGGACAATCAGTAGATCAACCAATGTTGTGTACAACATTATTGGGTGATATGACACAGCAGGTCCCTCCGATAGTTGAAGAAACATCTATTAGCATAACTGACCAAGGAAATATTATGATGGTAATAGAGGAGGAAGAGATCACAAGCAGAACCTCGACAGATTCAGACCACTCCAGTAAGAGAGAGAATGTTATAGCCAAGGTATCAATTCATTAGAACGCAGGAGAAGGGATCAAAGGAGTATTTGCATTACCAAGGGACTGAAGAAGTGCTACTAAATCAACTTGGATCCAAGGGCTAAGGAAGCCTCCACCATCTCCTACAGAGCCTGGTGAAATACCCAGCGATTATTGGAAGATATTTATGGCTCCCACAACCTCCACTATCGAGTTTCCAATCGAAGACCTGGGAGTTGGTGCGCCCACAAAGCCTATTCCATTAGCAGCCTTACCAAACTTTCATGGGCTTGTTTCAGAAGATCCCAACACTTTTTTATTTGAATTTGACATAGTGTGTCAAGGGTATGACTACACGACATAGGCCCAAAAGTTAAAAAAAATATCCTTCTACATTAAAAGGAACGACTCTGCGATGGTTCATGGGACTTGGAGGAAGCTCTATTTCCACATGGGATGATATGCAGAAAAATTTTCTAGAAAAATACCAGGACTACTGTAAATCCCAGAACATTAAGGAGGAACTTTTCAAGTTTGCACAAAAAGAAGAAGAGAGTTTGGAAGATTGCGTGGAACGATTCAAGTACACCTTACAGAAGTCGGGTCACTCTAAACTGGATAAGGAAATTCTAAAAATTATCCTCCTTCGATCTTTCTGTGAGGACTCAATGGAACTATTGAACATTGTGGGAAAGGGAGACATCTCTAAGGAAAGATTTGAAGGTATCTGCGAATTATGCATTCAGTGATCAAGAGGACTTGCAAGAAACAGACAAGGAATTCTCTCAGTAAAAGGGTCTGGCGGAGGTGTTATGAAAGAAGAAATCGAAAACCTGCTAGACAATCTGAGGATGGATATCCTCAGTACCCTGTCAGCACAGATGGATACGCTGCAAGTAAAATAGAAGCAGATGGAATTGGATAGGACTATGGCGATATTATTCCTGACATGTATAAAGAAGCTTCCAGAAAGAGAATGCCCACTAAACTCCATAGAGGAATGTGTAATCTGTAAGCTGAATCATGCAACAAGCTCATGTCCCTCCCTGCTAGGCCTAAAATAAGTATTTCAAGGAATGGGGAAAGACATGGAGCAACTGTACCTCATGGGGACTAGAATACCATGGAAACCTCGACCACCAATGGGAAATCAAGGTATGTACTCAGATCCATCTCAGTATTTCAATAATTCTAATATGAATCCTCAATCCATGCCCTATCCTTTCATGTGGCCACAATACCAGTTTCCACCATGGCAACAATGGAACCCTCAAACCAGTTCAAGCTCCCCATGGGCTCCAACTTGGCGAGGATCCCCTCCTGGGCAGTTTCCTCAATCGATGCCACAACATCAACTCTAATTGCCCTCTAATGTGCCTCCGGGTAATCAACCTGCCCATCCTCAGCTCCCAATCCAACCTGATCTGAATCTTAATAGCAAGGGAGCTCATTAAACTGACATTCTTAACCTACCTTCATATATCATTTCCACTGCAGAGTTGTATGAAATGAATCTACGATCAGGGCGGACAATTAATGTTCAACCTCCTCCAGTTACCATTGAACAACTCGATAGTGAAGGTAAGGAATCAGAACCAATTAGTAAAGAGCCAAAACAAACTGATAGAAACCAGGCACCTCCTATAAAACAACATCAATCTGAACCACCTTACCCAGAGAGACTAACTTTGAGTAAATCAAGCCCTCAAGATGAATTTGATTTATTAGGAGAATTGTAGAACTTATTTGTTAAAATTCCCTTGTTACAAGCTATGAATGATGTGCCAATATATGCAAAGACTCTTAAGGACTATTCAAAGAAAGCTGCAAAGAAATCCAAATACCCCCTTACCATTCATGTTATGGGAAAATTATTAGATTTCATGACGGGAAAGTCAATGCCTGAAAAGTATGGAGATCCGGGGAACCCAATTCTGACAGTACAAATTAATGGGGTACAGATTTTGAATGTGCTAGTAGACCCGGGTGCTACCATCAACGTTATCACCACTGAAACCATGCATGCATTAGGTCTTCGTAACTTGAAACATACACCTACAATATTGGAATTGGCAGACCAATCCATAGTCAAACCTGTAGGAAAGTTGGAAGATGTAACAATTTTAGTGGATTCATGGCACTATCCTATATATTTCCTGGTCTTACAGATGCAATCTTCGATGGGGGGGCACCCTTTGATTTTGGGTAGACCGTGGCTGGCTACTACAGATGATTACATTAGGTGTCGATCAGGGCACATGGTTATTTCCAATGGGCACAACATTAAAAACTTAGTGTTATACCCACCTGCAAAACCAAACCCATCCCTAAAACCAGCAGGAAGCAAGAAAAGTTTATCCAGGAAAGAGCCCAAAACAGAAAATGAGGAATTGAGGCCTGTCCTCACTATTGGACAAGCCCTTCAGTTGAAAATAGAATCAGAAGATGATGTAATCATCTCTTTTATGGATGATCCTTGCTCTGTTCCCGAAACAAATCAACAATTCCTAGAATCTATCCTAAGCTGTGAGACTCAGGAAACAATTGAAATAGAAGAAGGATCAGAGGAGCTCCCTGTTGATGCAATCAGTGAAAGTGTCCCAGTGGAACTAGAACCAGGAAAAATCCTGAATATTAATCCAACCCTGTCAGAATCCCAGAAGAAGAAACTCGTGGATGTCCTTCGGAAACACAAAGAAGCATTTGCCTGGGATTATACAGATATGAAGGGGATTCCTGCTAATACATGTGCCCATCATATATATATTAAGGAGGATTGTTGTCCTGTGAGACAACCTCAGAGAAGGATGAACCCTACATTGAAAAATGTTGTGAAAGAAGAACTTCAAAAATTACTAGACATAGGTTTTATTTACCCCATCTCAGATAGCCAGTGGGTCTCCCCATTAGTAATGGTCCCTAAGAAAAATGGTAAAAGGTAGATATGCATGGATTATCGATAATTAAATAAGGCAACGCAAAAAGATCATTTTCCTTTTCCATTTATTGATCAAGTTTTGGACACACTGACTGGTAAAAAGTTTTTTTCTTTTCTAGATGGGTTTAGTGGATATAACCAGATCCAGATAGCTCCTGAAGATCAAGATAAAACCACTTTCACATGCCCCTGGGGAACATTCGCATACCGGGTCCTTCCTTTTGGCCTGTGTAATGCTCCTGCAAGTTTCCAGAGGACGATTTTAGGAATCTTCTCTAATTTGATAGATGACAGTTTTGAAATCTACATGGATGACTTTACTCCATATGAGGATTCATTTCTTGAAGGGCTAAAAAATTTAGAAAAAGTTCTTGAAAGGTGTATACAAGCACGTGTCTCGCTGAGTACAAAAAAATGACATATGATGATGGAAGAGGGAATTGTTCTAGGACATTTGCTCTCAACTGAAGGAATCCAAATGGACATAGAAAAGACAAAGGTAATTCATCATTTCCTGACACCCAAAATGCCCACGCAGGTACGCAGTTTTATTGGTTGTGCTCGTTATTACAGGCGTTTTATAGAAAATTTTGCTAAAGTAGCACATCCACTTTTTCAATTGCTAACAAAAGATTTAGATTTTGTGTGGACAGAGGACTGTGATGCATCCTTTATGAGAATTAAGAAATTGGTCTGTAGCACTCCGATCCTTAGAGGGCGAGACTGGGCATTACCTTTCCATATTCACACAGATGCTTCCCAAACAATGGTTGGTGCAGTATTAGGACAGCAAGAGGACAAAATACCATTCACAGTTTACTATGTTAGTAGGAATTTGGCTCCTACTGAATTAAACTACACAGTGACTGAGAAAGAGTTCCTTGTTGTCATTTATGCCATCAATAAATTCTGGCACTACATTACTGGGTATCCTACCTTTGTGCATACTGATCATGCAACTATCAGGTATTTAATGAATAAACTTGTTACCCCTAGTCGTATCACAAGATGTCTCTTGCTACTACGTGAATTTGATATTACTATAGTAGATAAACTAGGGAAGGACAATGTGGTTGCAGAGTTCTTATCTAGGATAGAACATGAGGGTAAGGATACACCAATTGAAGATAATTTTCCAGATGAACATCTTTTTGCAGTATCTGCTAACACTCTGTGGTATGCAGATATTGCTAATTATCTTGCTTCAGGGGAGGTGCCTCGTCATCTATCATATAAGGAGCAGTGAAAGATTATTCACCAGAGTACCTGATATTCATGGATGGCAGGATATCTCTTTCATACAGGGGCTGACCAACAGATTCGGTGTTGTGTGGCAGAAGATAATATCTATGAAATACTGAAGGCTTCACATGATGGACCATGTGGAGGAAATTTTGCAGATAAAAGAACAGGTCACAAAGTGTTGCAAATGGGATATTACTGGCCCTCCATATTTTGTGATGCCTGGGATTATGTCTAAAGGTGTGATAGCTACCAACAGATGGGACAACCTGGGAAAGCAGATGAAATGCCTCTACAACCCCAGATAGTCCTTGAACCGTTTGAGAAATGGGCCATTGATTTTGTTGGACCCTTCAACCCACCTTCTCATCAGAAAGATTTCATCCCGGTCTGCACTGATTATGTAACTAAATGGGTGGAAGCCAGAGCGGTCACAAGAGCAACAGAACAAGTAGTGGCAGACTTTCTTTTTGAAGAAATATTTGCCCGATACGGTACTCCAAGGGAAATTGAGTAAGATGGAGGATCACAGTTCACATATTACATGATAGGAAAGCTGATGCAAAAATATGGAGTCAAACATAGAGTGACAACCCCCTATCATCCCCAGGTGAACGGGCAAGTAGAAAGCAAAAACAAGGTATTGGAAAATATCTTGACAAAGACAGTAGTAAGTCATCACCGGGACTAGGCACAGAAACTTCTAGAAGCTTTATGGGCATATATAACAACATGGCGAAACACAACTGGGTTTTCTCCATTTGAATTAGTCTATGGTAAAGTCTCCTTGTTTCCAGTGGAATTTGAGATTAGTACACTCAGAACAGCTCTAGAAGTAGGCCTAGACCCATCAGAAGCACATAAACACTGACTGGAATAGCTGAATGAGTTGGACAAGATTTGGTTAGTAGTTGTCCAGAAGATCATTGTTGTTCAACATCAGAGAATGAAATGGCATGATAAATTTATCAAAAGTAAGGTGTTTCATGTGGGAGATTGGGCATTACTTTATGATTCCCGATTTAAGGATTTCAAAGGCAATCTTTTCACTTTCTAGATGGGGCCATATCAAGTGGACGCAGTGTTCGACAATGGAATAGTTAGATTAGTTACAATAGATGAGAATCATACCTCGTTCTTAGTAAACGGACACCGTCTAAAACTATACCACCGTCCAGCCTCTAGAAATGCCTTTGTCAAACACCTTTCTGACTCATCTGATTTAATGGTTGTTGGAATGAAGGACACTCTCACTCTGCCTTAAAAATAATAATAATAATAATAATAATAATAATAATAATAATAATGTTATTTCTTACTTGTTTGTATTTTGCAGGAATAACAAAGGAATATGGCCAGAAGAAATGTAACACTCGGTGCTTTTACTCCACTAGTGTGCGATGTTACTCCACTAAGTGTTGTTACTCCATAAATGTTGTTACTTCTCAACTGTCGTTACTTCACTGATGTTGTTACTCCGCAACTATCGTTACTTTGCCGATGTTGTTACTCCGCAACTGCCATTACTCTGTTAGTGTTGTTACTCCGCAACTGTCGTTACTCTGTAACTGTCACTACTCCGTCGTCGTCGTTACTCCATCATTGTTGATTATTCATTTTTGTTGTTACTCCTTGTTGTTGTTACGCCCTATTACCGATTACTCCGTCAGACATTTTTCTGTTACTCCACCAAAAGGTAGGTCCCCAGGTACATCTCCGCCGACTTTTATGGATTTAATTAAAATATTCCAAAAAGACATCAAAACGTGTCATGGAAGGCCGTAATTAATTTGGGGGGGGGGGGAAACCGTCATAATAAACGACGACATACCATGAAAAATCATTTATGACACATGATCCTCACTAAATAGAATCCAATTATTTCGGCACTCCGTAATCATAACTTGATATATTGAAATGCGTACTCGTACACGCAGAGTCATAATCAGTCACCTCCCCAACACGCTGCATTAAATTTCTGATAGTACCACCACAATCTGTTATCATTTCCAAACATACCAGCGTTGTTTCATCCATCGTCCCCAAAAGCGATATGACGTTATTTCAGTTGCCAACAGTTTGGAGCCCTATCATTTTCCCCTACCAACTAACTGCATTCATCGTGTTGACTCCGCCTCTGCAGCAATTGGTGGATGATCTGTGTNTTGACAGGTTGAAAGGGTCGAACGAAGAAATTGCGACATAATTCGCACTCAACTTGAGAGAAGGAAGCCCTCGGGTCCGCGGAATTGAAATTCTTGTGACAGAGGAAGCCATCGCAGAAGTCAGTGGGCTCCCTCAAAATGGACAGCGATGGTTTTCAAGAAGTTCTGTCCTTCTGGAGTTTCCCGAAGCCTTTTTATAGGCAGGAGAAAGCATCATGCAGAAGGGTCGAGGATACAACCGAAATTCCCTGCCGCATCCATGGAAAGAAGTAGCAGAGTTCGTCATGAGATATATGACTTGCGAGGGGAGATACTCCACCATATTCAAATACCATCTCTGAATACCAACTCACCTGCGATTTCCCCAAGCAGAGGCTTTCTCACTGAATGCGCCTTATTTCTTATTAAGAAGTCTTCACCTAATGGCACACTCGGCTCAGGAGTCGCGACAGGTATTGGCGGTCATCACCCACCATGGGCTGGTTCAGCTGTTAGTAATGAATTCCATCAGATGAATCCCGATCCTATGGGAACTATTTCAGGATTCCACAGAGGAAGAAGTAGCAGTTGTTGTGGCCGCTAGGGAAGATGAACCAGAGGCCACGGAGGAGGAAAATGCAGGAGAAGATGACTATGTTGACCAGGAGGAACTGGAAGAGATGGATATGGAAGTTGAAGCATTTGAAGAAGAGTCTGCTCCCCAAGAGAAAGCTGAAACCATGGAAACAATGGAAGATGTGGAAGTTGACACAGAAAGGCCCACTAGTACCACGGCCGAGGCTGTCCCACAAGAACCAGCCTCACCTGTGGAACTAGCAGAGCAATTTGATAGCATGAAAACCACAGAAGCGGGGTCACAACAGACAGGAGTGGGTGAATTGGTCGATATTGCGACTGAGGGTACTCCACAAGGACCTCCTGTCACCATGGAGTCGATGGAGGAGGATAACCAGAATGAAGAAGAGGTAGTGACCACCCTGACCATAGAGCCCATGAAAGAAATGTTGGGAGAACTAGGGCATGAGGTTGGCATTGAACCACAAGAACCAGCATCGAACTTGGGACCAAATATTGAAGATCCCTACCAGTCCTCCTTTTTCTCCTTTATTCCAAGAGGAGCAAGGCAAACTCGTTCCCTTCGACGTACATAAGAAGATCTCGCCATTCCTCCAATTCTATCACAAAATCCACAATCGTCTGTGGTGGATGATACTCAAACAGACACATTAACAGAAGAGCATCTCGCAAGGGCACCACTGGTCATGGTGAGTGCTCAACAAGAGGAAATAGCTGTAGGCGAAGAGGAGGGACCAAGCGAAGTGGTCCTGACGAATGAGACAATGGAAGAGCCAGGCGAGAAGGTCGTAAGACTCCCAGTCAAACAAAAACATCAGCTACAATTTAAGGAGACAATGCAGCTTAAGATGGAGGTTAGGAAACTAAGGAAACAGGTACACAAAATGCAGGAGTGGATGAAGAAATACAAGCAACAAGCTAGAAAGTCCAAGGCCATAGGAGTAGAAACAGAGAATTAGATGGACCAAGTAGCCATAACCTCTGCTGCTACTCAAACAGACCCGGTCGAGCG